>JAPVLO010000237.1:3000000-3193690 GCA_027257055.1 Cephalopachus bancanus
GGTTATGGAGACACCTTGCGTCTATTAAAAAAAAAGTCTTTGTCACCTTGGATTTGGAAACAGATACTTTTCCGTGTTCCTTTGGAACTGCTTGGATGCTTGACGAGAAACATTATTGATTATTAAATGACAATGTAGACCAGAGTTTGTGGATCAGGCTGTTGGAACAGGAATGATTTGTGGTTTTGAGAGCTTCCTGAGGTGATTGTCAGGTGTGGTATTATTTGGGGCAAATATTTCAAGGTCTTTCAGGACTGCTAGCTAGCTGTACTGTACCAATGTGTTGTTTATTCTGCGAAGAGATATGAAAGAGTGAGTTTTTCACAGTTCTTGCTTTTTTCTTCTTTCGACAGTTAAGGGGAGTTTGATTTGGCTGAAGCACGTGGGACACTTCTTTTTTATGTGTGTATGAAAATACTTTTACTTCCTCTTGAGTGTCCTAAATTTACTTCTTACTGTTTCATTTCCCTCAACTTTTTGCTTAGTTTTCTTCTTTAATTTTTTTGATACCCCACCAGGTTATTGTGGTGTGCATTTATCCTTATTTCCAGAGTTAATCACTGCCCCTAAAGCCCAACCTACTTTTCTGTTATTTGCAGCCAAATTAAATAACTAATGCTGAGAGGAAAGTAGGTATACATAGCAGTCGGGGCTAATGTTTCAAGCAAGAATCTGCAGGCAAATGATAAGAGAATTTCTTGTGTATTTTGTACCCCTCTAAGTGTTTTCAGTAATGTGCATTGTGGAACCAGTGTTTAGTAAGTGCTAAGGTACATTGATCACATTTGGCCTGTTTTTACATTGTTTGTGTCAGGCAAGAGATGTCCACTCTTTTTATACAAAGTTCTGAGACTTTTAAATCTACCAAACTATTTAAGGTATCTTTGGCTCTTACTTCCTCTAAACCACTGCTCCCTTCACACTTTTAAATTCCAGCCATACTTGCCTGCTTTCAGTTTCTGGAAGAGGGCTTGCTTTCTCACCTGTTAGCCTGTAGCCACTTCCTCCTCATTCTTCTGGTCCCCGACAAGGATCTCTCTGCCTCTGGAAGCCCTTTCCTGGTGCTCCAGGGATGGATGTCCTTCCAAGGCACTTTCATAATCCCAAGTAGCACCTGTTTTTCTATAATACTTCTTTACTCGCCTGTGTTCTCCATTAAACTAAACACCTTGCGAGTCCTTGCTGTGTCTCCTTTGATTCCCTGGTTCTGCTGTGGGGTCTATCTCCTGGTACATGCTCCATAGACACTGTTAATTCCAGGATTCTAGTTCTCACTAGATTGCCGGGGTGGTGTGTGCCCAAGTATGGGAAATGTAAACTGGGTAGAGTAGATGGTGATTCACGCTTGGACTATAATTCTGGGCCTGACCTTTGACTCTGTAAATCTTTATTGCTAGATGCCAGTGGAGGCTGAAGCTATTACAGAGCTATCAAGGGTGCAGCAATTATGCACCCAAAGTCAGAACATCTGTTTTTACTGGGAAACCTGTTGCTTCCCAGCTGTTGATTTCCTAGATATTCTTCTTCTTCTTCTTTTTTTAGTTGGAATCTCACTCTGTCGCCCAGACGGGAGTGCAGTGGCACACTCTCGGCCACTGCGGCCTAGACCTACTGGGCTCTGGTGAGCCTTCTGCCTCAACCTTCCAAGTAGCTGGAACTACAGGCGCACACTACCATGCCCGGCTAATTTTTTGATTTATTGTAGAGATGAGGGCTCGCCAAGTTGCCCAGGCGGGTCTCGAACCTGCGGGCTCAGGCAATCTACTCACCTCAGACTCCCAAAGCACGGGATTACAGGCTGAGAGCCACCAAGCCCAGCTTCTTCTTTTTTTTTAACTTAAGTAATTACAAAGGACTAGAGAAGAAAAATAGATGCAGAAGAGAGCCTAGAATTGTTACTTTGTGGAAGCAGGTGGTTGATGGGCACCAGAATCAGGATTCTGAGTGTATTTGGGTCAGTTAGAAAGCAAAGAATTTTTTTCTTCCTATGATCTAGATAGAAAAGGAAGTTATGTAAGTGATTGCCATACCCATTGTGCACTGGTTTATCAATTCATGGGATTCTAGGTGGTGTCTTTTAATGAGGTGTTCCCCAGAATGGAGACCTTGGGAGTAATCCCACGTTAGGGTTCCAGAAGATGGACTTGTGGAGAATTTGTAATGCCTGGAAGGAATGAGTTCTCCTGATGCAATCTGATGACAGTGGGTGGATGAATGTATTTGAGAAGATGTTCTGTGTATTCCAGGGGCAAGGCTTATGAGGTGTCTCTTGATATGGGTGTCTCAAAGAAGAGAAATCAGATGGTCTCATGATATGGGAGTCCCAAAAAAGAGAAATCAGATGGGTTTTTTTGTTGTTGTTGCTCACCTGCCTTTTTGATTCATACATTCAACAGGCACTTGTTGAGCCCACACTGTGTGCCATTGTGCAAGGTATTAAAGAACCAAAGGTGAATACCATATCGTTTCTGCCCTGAAGGAGCTCAATAAATATGTGGAGGAGATAGGCAAACAGAAAATAACTACATGCATGAAATAAGTGCCTATAGAGGGGTGGCTTAATGCACAGAGCAAAACCTAGCTGTCATTAGGTGGAAGGAGGTGACAGAAGTGTCCCAGAGGAGAGAATTTGCACAGAGCCTTTGTTTTCCATCTTCAAACACTTCGAATATTTCTTACATTGATTAGGTTTTTTCTGGTTGTAAGAAAACTCAATTTAAATTGCTAGGAATTAATTGACTCATAGAGCCCAAGAATAGTGTGTCTGCAGATTTGGTTGCATCCAGGGATTTCACTCTTTTTTTTTTTTTTTGAGTTGGAGTCTCGCTCTGTCACTCAGGCTGGAGTGCAGTGGCATACTCACAGCCCACTGCAGCCTCGACCTGCTGAGCTCAGGCAATCCTTCCACCTCAGCCTCCCAAGTAACTGGAACTACAGGCACAGGCCACCATGCCCAGGTACTTTTTTGATTTATTGTAGAGATGAGGTCCCACCAAGTTGTCCAGGCTGGTCTCGAACCCTTGAGTTCAGGCAATCCTCTCACCTCAGCCCCCCAAAGTGCTGGGATTACAGTCTTGAGCCACTGCGCCTGGCCTCAGGGGTTCTACTTTTTACACAGGTTGTGTCTACAAGGAGACTCCCCTGGCTTCCAAGTCCCAAAGGAAAAGAACACTCTTCCCAGTCACAGTGGCCAAAGTCCCAGGATTGCCTCTGAGTGCTTCTGGGTCACATGCCTTTACCTGGAAATGGAATGGAGAGAGCCCCACCCAAGCCATATGGACTGAGAATAGAGGAATGCTGGTTCCTCAAGGTAAACTGGTGTGCTGTTACCAGCAGGAGAGGCGACTGGGTGCTGACTAGGCAAATAGTAAATGCCATGTTGTGTGTTTTTGTAGTCCCGTTAAGAAGAGAGATGTCAGGTCATGTGCAGTGGTTTACGTCTATAATCCTAGTGGATTGGAGGCTGAGGCAGGAGGATTACTTGAGCCTAGGAGGAGCTTGAGTTCAGCCTAGGTAACATAGCAAGACCTTGTCTCTACAAAAAAATGTTTAAAAATGAGCTGGGCATGGTAGCACATGCCTGTAGTCCCAGCTACTGGGGAGGCTGAGGCAGAAGGATTGCCTGAGGTCAGGAGGTTGAGGCCACAGTGAGCTGTGATTGTGCCACTGCACTCCAGCCTGGGCGACAGAAGGAAATCCCGACTCAAAAAAATAAAAAGAGAGTGTTTTGTTTCTTTAAAATCCCTAGCTGGACACAGTCCAGTGGACATAGATGATGTTTGGGAAAGGTGATATCCTGAACAGAGGAAGGTGTACACTGGGATGAGGAGCTTGAAGTTACAAAATAGAATTGCCAAGGAAGAAAGGAATTTGTGGGACATAGGTACTATGCTCTGGTAGAGAGTGTCTCATTGGATGTTGATTTCTGCAGTGATGGAAGTTTCCCTTGGAGGTCTGAATGCTTTCCAGATAGTTGTTTTTAGATAAGCCAAGGTTATAAACCCAAATGCTTAGAGGATCAGGCCAGTAAAATAAATGTGTGACTTGGGCTAGTTGAGGGCTGCTGAGGACCTGGAGGGCCTACCAAAGGGGCTGTGTGGGAATGTTGGCCCAGTGTAACCAACCTTTGGAGTTTTGAACAAGTGCCTGAAATCTGCATGTTGATTATATGGCATTTAGTTCAAGTTAAATAACCACTCTGACACTACATGGAACTAAACAAAATACTTGTGTGTGTCATTAGTTGGCAACTGCTAGTCTAGAGGGTTTTGGAGATTAACAGTGCCTATTATTTTTTTTCCCCAACACCTTGCCCTGATACTACTGCATTCTCAGTTCTTTGGATTTGTTGAAGAGCAGCTCGTTTTTTCCTTTACTGAAATTGTTAAAAGGTCTGATAATAATCATCATCAACATTTCTAGGGTGGTTTTGTTTACAAAGTGCTGTACTTAACCACTTGGCTTGGTTTTTGCCTACTGGTGATGGTCATTTCTCTTTTATAAAGAAGGAAACATGACTTGCCAAGTTTGCACAGCTACTAAGTGGCCGAGGCAGGACTTGGGTCCAGGGCTTCTGACGCCAGATCCCATGTGCTTTTGACTAAAGAAACTGGACTGTCTTTTTACCAGGGAAAGATTAATGTTTGTTAGTGTTTATTAAACATCTCCTGTGCTTATGAATCTGCTGGGCTAGGTGCTTTGCATCAGTTTATTTCACTGCATTCTCACAGCAGCTCTGAGGTTATGTTATTTATTCCTGATTTATTGCTGAGGGGCTGGGTGAGGTGGCTCACATCTGTAATTCCAGCATTTAGGGAAGCTGAGGCAGGAGAATCACTTGAGTCCAGGAGTTCAAGACCAGTTTGGGCACCATAGTGAGACCTCATCTCGACAAAAAAAAAAAACCCAAAAACAATTAGCCAAGTGCTGTGGCCTGCAACTGTAGTTCCAGTTGCTTGGGAGGTTGAGGCAAGAGGATTGCCTGAACCTGGGAGGTTGAGGCTGTGGTGAGCCGTGATTGTGCCACTGTACTCCAACCAAAGTAATAAGTGAGACCCTGAGTCAAAAAAAAACCCCCAAAAACAAGATAAGGAAGCCAGAGATCAAAGAGGTCATTGAGCTAGTAAATGACAGCTGTGGATGCAAACCCAGCTTTCTGACCGAAGCAGCTATAAATTCCGATCACAGATATCCAATGACCTTCTCCAGGAGCGGAGAACTCACTGCCTCACTAGGTAGCTGGATCCTAAGCAGCAGCATTAATTCTTACATGGTAGCCAGGCTCGGTGGCTCAGCCTGTAATTCCGTGCCTTTGGGAGACTGAGGTGAGTGGATTGCCTGAGCCCGCGGGTTCGAGACCCGTCTGGGCAACTTGGTGAGACCTCATCTCTACAATAAATCCAAAATGAACCGGGCGTGGTAGTGCACGCCTGTAGTTCCAGCTACTTGGAAGACTGAGGCGGAAGGATCGCCAGAGCCCAGCAGGTCGAGGCTGCAGTGGCCAGGAGTGGCCACTGCACTCCAGTCTGGGTGACAGAGTGAGACTCCAACTCAAAAAAAAAAAAAATTTTTTTTACCTAGAGAACAAATGTGTCTCTACCTGGTAAATCTCATCTCTCTTCCATGATTACACACCTTACCTTTACTTTGCAAGCATAGCATTCTACGTCCTGCATCTACTCCACTGTTTTCTTTTTTCTTTTTTTTTTGAGTTGGAGTCTCACTCTGTCACCCAGACTGGAGTGCAGTGGCCACTCCCGGCCACCACAGCCTTGACCTGCTGGGCTCTGGCGATCTTATCGCCTCAGCTTTCCAAGTAGCTGGAACTATAGGCACGCGCTACCACACCTGGCTCATTTTGATTTATTGCAGAGATGAGGTCTCACCAAGTTGCCCAGGCGGGTCTCGAACCTGCCGGCTCAGGCAATCCACTCACCTCAGCCTCCCAAAGGCATGGGATTATAGGCTGAGCCATGGAGCCGGCTTGTTTTCTTTTTTTCACACTGACTTTACTTCTTTCTTTTTCCTCCCCTCCCCTCCCCCCTTCCCTAGGTCTCACTCTCACCCAGACTAGAGTACAGTGACACGATCATCGTGGCTCATCTTAGCCTTACACTCCTGGGCTCAAGCAATCCTCCTGCCTCAGCCTCCTGAGTAGCTGGGACAACAGGCATGTGCCACCATGCCTGCCTGATTTTTTGTAGACAGGGTCTCACTGTGTTGCCCAGGCTGGTCTTGAACTTCTGGGCTCAAGTGATCCTCCTGTCTCAGCCTCCCAAAGTGTCAGGATTACAGGCATGAGCCATTGCACCCAACCCACTCTGCTTTTTCTATGTGAACTCTGAACAGTATTTTGGAGAAAGGATAGGTAGTTATGTGTGCTTTGCTTCTATCTGAGTGTATTCTATCCAACCTCTGCATAGAGCAGGGTTGGAGAGAAGTCCTGTCTCTTTGCAGCTTCATCTCGATTTGATTTTTCATGACCTTTGTGGTTATATGGTATTCATATTGGGAAATCCTGATGTATCAAACAGAGTATTTAGAGGTGAGTGAAGTTTCATTCTTCACTGGGAAAGAAAATGAACCATAAACTGGGCCAAGTGGCTCACGCCTGTAATCCCAACACTTTGGGAGGCAGAGACGAGAGGACTGTCTGAGCCCAGGGGTTCAAGACCAGCCTGGGCAACAAGATGAGACCTCTTCTCTACCATAAATTAAAAAAAAATAGATTGGTGCTGTGGCATGTGCCTGTGGTTGAAGCGGAAGGATGGCCTGAGCCCAGCAAATTGAGGCTGCTGTAGCTGTGAGCTTGCACTGCGCTCTGGTGAGACTCTGACTCAGGAAAAAACACACACACACACACACACACACATAAAAAGATGTGGTCATTTAGCATCGTCTTTATATATGAAGCCAGCATATTATTCTATTTTCAGATTACCTTCATAGCAGCAATTCTTAGTGTGTATGAGGCAAAGTCTCTAGGGTTTGTGTCACAGGCCCCAGAATTCGTTTGTGTACCATGCATTTTTATCAGAGGACAGGATGTTTTGTATATATCATTCTGTTTTTCTTAAATGTAGGCAGATGCTGTAGTAATTACTCATACAAATTTGTTTAAAAGTATTCTTACTGTCCCATTAGTTGTGTGTGTTATCTTAAATGTAGATATTAATCATACAGTAGATCCACAGTCTCTGTTTTAAATTTAATTTTATCTTTATGTTTTTTGAGTCAGGGTCTCTGTCACACAGACTGGAGTGCAGTGGCATGATCACAGCTCACTGCAGCCTCGACCTCCTTGGCTCAGGAGATATTCTCAACTCAGCCTACTGAGCAGCTGGGACTGCAGGTGCACACTACCATGTCTGGCTACATTTTTTGATTTTTTTTTGTAGAGATGAGGTTTTGCTATGTTGTCCATGGTGGTCAACATGCTGGGCTCAAGCAGTCCTTCCACTTCAGCCTCCTGGAGTGCTGGGAATGCAGGTGTGAACTACCGTGCTGGTCACAGTCTCTTATCTGGAACTTTTGGGACCAGATAAGTTTCAGAATTTTTCAGATTTTTCTAAAAGCAGTAATTTACAAGTTATTTATTTTTTTTTTTTTTGAGTTGGAGTCTCACTCGGTTGCCCAGACTGGAGTGCAGTGGCGCTTCCGGCCACTGCAGCCTCAACCTGCTGGGCTCTGGCGATCCTTCCGCCTCAGCCTTCCGAATAGCCGGAATTACAGGCATGTGCTACCACGCCCGGCTGATTTTTTTTTGTTATTGTAGAGATGAGGTCTCGCTGCCCAGGCGGGTCTCGAACCCGCGGGCTCAGGCAATCCACTCACCTCAGCCTCCCAAAGGCGCGGGATTACAGGCTGAGCCACCGAGCCCGGCTAATTTACAAGTTATTATAATACTTCCAGCAGGGCCTGGGGCAGCACACCATAATCAAGCATGTTATTAGTATTATAGCAAAATATATGCTTATATCACACTGAATGGATACATAAAGATGAAGGTAGCTTCATGCAGTCAGGTCAAGTTTTGTTGCCAAATGAGTTAAAAAAACTTTTTGTCTTGTTTTTGTTTTTGTTTTTGAGTTGGAGTCTCATTCTGTCTCCCAGGCTGGAATGCAGTGGGACTGTCATGGCTCACCACAGCCTAGACTTCCTGGGCTCAGGTGATCCCTCTCCTCCTCCTACCCCCACACCCCACCTTAGCCTCCCAAGTAGCTGGGATTACAGATGTGTGCCACCACACTTGGCTTATTTATTTATTATTTTTGGTAGAGATAAGGTCTGTCTATGTTGCCTAGGCTAGTCTCGAACTCCTGGGTGCAACTCCCGCTTCAACCTCCCAAAGTGCGGGGATTACAGACATGAGTCATTGCACCTGGCCTCCTAGAGCTTTTTGAATTTCAAAATGGTGAATAGGGATTGTGGACCCGTCTCACTTCTTTTAATAATGTACCTATCGAGACAGTCTGTGAAATTTTTTTTTTTACTTTAAATGTTTCTCATACCCCAAAGGGTTGTAAACCACAATTATATTGTATAAGCAGGGATTACAAGCTCAAGTGCCAGGGCAGGCAACCTAAGTAAGTGACATGGAAAGCAGGTGTAAGATAATAGGGAATGGTGGGGACTGCAGTGAACTGGTGAGTACATGGTTATTTAAAGAGAATAGTTACTCTTCAGCTGTAGCCATGTGTTGTCATGGTGAATGTCGGTGCAGTGTAGCCACATCTTCTCTCTCTTTTTTTTTTTGAGTTGGAGTCTCACTCTGTCGCCCAGACTGGAGTGCAGTGGCCACTCCCGGCCACTGCAGCCTTGACCTGCTGGGCTCCGGCGATCCTTCTACCTCAGCCTTCTAAGTAACTGGAACTACAGGTGCGCGCTACCACACCCGGCTAATTTTTGATTTATTGTAGAGATGAGGTCTCGCCAAGTTGCCCAGGCGGGTCTTGAACCTGCGGGCTCAGGCAAGTCACTCACCTCAGCCTCCCAAAGGGGCAGGATTACAGGCTGAGCCACCAAGCCCGGCCACATCTTCTCTTTTTAACGATAACTCCAGAGTGCTGATTTTCGTGTGAAGTTTCTTGATATTTAAATGTTGGCAACTTGAAAGAAAAACCCCACTGTGCAGGCCAAATAAAACATCTGTCAGCTTTGTCTGGCTGTGGCCGCCTGCTTTGACCTCTAGTTGAGACTAATGCTTATGGTATGAAAAATTGTCAGTGGTATCAGTAATGAACTATTTCTTGAGATCTGAATAGGCACATTTGTTTTCTTCATTATATCTTACATACATACTATATGTTTTTTATGTATAAAGGATTTCTTTTTTTTTTTCTTGAGTTGGAGTCTCACTCTGTCACCCAGGCTGCAGTGCAGTGGCATGCTCACTGCCATCACAGCTTCGACCTGCTGTGCTCAGGCGATTCTTCCACCTCTCTGCCTTCCAAGTAGCTGGAACTATAGGCATGTGCCATCATGCCTGGCTAATTTTTCTTGGTTGATTGTAGAGATGAGGTCTTGCCAAGTTGCCCAGGCTGGTCTTGAACCCGTAGGCTCAGGCAGTCCTCTAACCTCAGCCTCCCAAAGTGCTGGGATTCTAGGCATGAGCCACTCACTCAGCCTAAAGTATTTCTTTTTTCTTTTTTTTTTGAGTTGGAGTCTCACTCCATCGCCCAGGCTGGAGTGTAGTGGCATGCTCACGGCCACCCCAGCGTCGAACTGCTGGATTCCAGCAATCCTTCCACCTCAGCCTTCCAAGTAGCCAGAACTACAGGTGTGTGCTACCATGCCCGGCTAATTTTTGATTTATTATAGAGACGAGGTCTTGACAAGTTGCCTGGGCTGGTCTCAAACCCATGGACTCAGGCAATCCACTTACCTTGGCCTTTCAAAGTGCTGGGATTACAGGTTGAGCCGCCAAGCCCAGCCAAATATTTCATAATAAAAATAAAACAAGAAAAAGTTGATAGGGATTTTATGTTAGAAATGCCTGTTTTTTAGCTAGTAGGAAATTTTCTTTTTCATCAACAAATTGGAAACTTTACGGTTATTTATTTTGGAAAAGGGAATGAAAGCCACACTTTAAAACCAGGAGCACTCCCTCCCCTCCTTTAAAATATGAGTTAAGGGAAGTTCAGTTGTAATGTTCCTACCTACCAGGGCCTTAGTGATCCGAAGTAGCACTGAGTATCCGCCCTTTTATTCAGATTAGGAAACGGCCTTGGTCTCCTCTCAGAGCATTCCCCTGGGTGAACATAGCCTCATAACTGTCACCCTGTGGTTGATGACTCTTAGTTTTATGCCCCTAGCCCTGGCATCTCCTCATCGTTGAATTGTCGCCGCCATCTCTGTCTTGAACATCTCTGCTGACATGACCCACTAAAACGGAGCTCACGAACTTCAGTCCTCAAATTGGTCTTGTTTCCCTTGTTTCTCTGTATTCCTCTATTTCATGGGTCACTAAACTTTAGCCTGCCGGTTAAAGCCTGCCTGCCGCCAGTATTGTAACAAAGGTTTATTGAAACACAGCCACATACTACAGCGACAGAGGAGAGTAGTTGCAACAGTGACCGATATCATCCACAGAGCCTATGGTATGTTTTTGTGGGGCCCTTTATAAGAAAGTTGCTGACCCATGCCCCAGGCCATTGAATGCCCTTGCATCCCTCTCCAGTCATCTGTTAGTCTCCGTCTTTCATCACCATCTTCTCCTAGCCAGGCCGTCACTTTGGTCTGACAATTCTGCCTCCTTGGTTATCTTTTAACTTGGTCTCTGCTTCTCTCTCATAGCCATTCTTCCTGTTACTTTAATCAACTACTCATTATTTTTCACCTGTAGTCCAGAAATGTCTTCCACCTGGCTTTGCTGGCTTGCGCTGGATTGAAATCCCTTTTGTCAGACATCTATACCCCTGCCCCCTGCCTTTTGTTTGATGGGGTCAGTAACCATTTAATGATTATAGCTGTACCCTCAAACTTATTTTTTTCTGGTGAGTTATCTAAAGTTTAGAATCACTGCATTTACAGGAAATTAATATTTACATAGCAACAGTATTGCCAAATTGCTTTCTAAGATGATAATGTCATCATTTAGTTTATATTGCAGACAGTAATGTACTATAATGTATGCAGTTATGTATGGTGTGATGAATATCACATTCCATCATCACCTTAGATAATGCAGTAGATAATGTCTTTTGCTGTTTTATTTTTATTCATTTATTCATTTATTTATTTATTGTGTTGAAGTCTCACTCTGTTGCCCAGGCTAGAGTGCAGTATGGCATGCTCACAGCCACTCCAGCGTCGACCTGCTGGGCTCCGGCAATCTTTCTGCCTCAGCCTTCCAAGTAGCTGGAACTGCAGGTGGCGTTACGATGCCCGGCTATATTTTTATGTATTTTGTGGACACAGGGTCTTTTTTTTTTTTTTTGAGTTGGAATCTCACTGCATTGCCCTGACTGGAGTGCAGTGGCACACTTACAGCTACCCCACTGTCGACCTGCAGGGCTCTGGTGATCCTTCTGCCTCAGCCTTCCAAGTAGCCGGAACTACAGGGGTGCACTACCATGCCCGGCTAATTTTTTGATTTTATTGTAGAGATGAGGTCTCGCCAAGTTGCCCAGGCTGGTTTCGAACCTGCGGGCTCAGGCAATTCACTTGCCTTGACCTCTTAAAGGGCTGGGATTACAGGCTGAGCCACCGAGCCCAGCCGAGATAGGATCTTTCTGTGTTGCCTAAGGTTGGTCTTAAATTCCTGAATTCAGTGGAGCCTCCTGCCTTGCCCTCCCAGATTGTTGGAATTACAGGCATAAGCCACTGCACCTGGCCTAGATATCATCTTTTAAAAAAAAAATTGCTATTTATTTAAATTTTTTCCACTAAGGTTGAAATGAATGTATCTTTATATTTGTATTTCTTTATATGAGTTTTCTGTATGTGACTTTTTTTTTTTAAGAGACGGAGTCTCACTCTGTCACTTAGGCCAGAGTTCAGTGGAGTGATCATAGCTCACTACCTCCTGAAACTCCTGGTTTCAAGCGATCCTCTTGCCTCAGCCTCCCAAGTAACTGGGACTACAGTCATGTGCCACAACGCCCAACTGATTTTTTAATTTTTTGTAGAGATGGGAGTCTCGTTATGTTGCTGGTCTTGAACTCCTGGCCTCAAGCAGTCTTGCCGTACTGGCCCCTCAAAGTGTTTGGATTTTTTGAGTCTAGGCCTCATTCTGTGGCCCAGGCTAGATAGAGTGCAGTGGCATGATCATGTCTCCTGGGCTTAGGTGATCTTTCCATCTCAGCCCCCTGAGTAGCTGGGACTACAGGCAAGTGCCACCACACCCAGATAATTTTTAAAACTTTTTTGTAGAGACAAAGGTCTTGCTGTGTTGCCCAGGCTGCTATCGAATTCAAGCAATCCTCCCACCTCGGCCTCCCAAAGTGCTAGGATTACAAGTGTGAGCCACTGCACCTGCCCTCGCTTGTTTGTTTGTTTTTTTTGTTTTTTGGGTTTTTTTGAGTTGGAGTCTCACTCTGTCGCCCAGACTGGAGTGCAGTGGCGGCTTCCGGCCACCGCAGCCTCGACCTGCTGGGCTCCGGCGATCCTTCCGCCTCAGCCTTCCAAGTAGCCAGAATTACAGGCATGCGCTACCACGCCCGGCTGATTTTTTGATTTATTGTAGAGATGAGGTCTCGCCTGCCCAGGCGGGTCTCGATTCCGCGGGCTCAGGCAATTCACTCACCTCAGCCTCCCAAAGGCGCAGGATTACAGGCTGAGCCACCGAGCCCGGCTTGTTTGTTTGTTTTTGAGTTGGAGTCTCACTCTGTCGCCTAGGCTGGAGTGCAGTGGCACACTCACAGCCACTGCAGCCTCAACCTGCTGGGCTCAGGTGATCTTCTGCCTCAGCTTTCTAAGTAGCTGGAACTACAGGCGCTTGCTATCACATCCTACTTATTTTTTTATTTATTGATTGTACAGACAAGGTCTCAACGAGTTGCCCAGGCTGGTCTCAAACCCCTGAGCTTAGGCAATCTTCTCGCCTCAGCCTCCCAAAGTGCGGGAATTACTGGCTTGAGCCACTCCGCCTGGCCCCTCGCTTGTTTATTTAATTGTTGTGGAATTAATGTTTAGTTATTGATTTCACTTTTTTGTTATTAATTCAGTTCAAATGTTTATTGAGAACCTGTCAAATGCTAGGGACTGGAGTTAAAAATATAACCAATTCCTAGGAACTTGAGTGTGGAGACAGGCATACAAACAGATAATTTGAATATAACCAGTTGTACCTATTCTAGCAGACCTTAGGTGATGTTAATGAAATCTTAATGCCATTACTTGATTTATTAATATATTTTAACATAGCCGGGCTCGGAGGCTCGGCCTGTAATACTGTGCCTTTGGGAGGCTGAGGTGTGTGGATTGCCTGAGCCCGTGGGTTTGAGACCCGCCTGGGCAGGTGAGGCCTCATCTCTACAATAAAATCAAAAAATTAGCCGGGCGTGGTAGCACGCGCCTGTAATTCCAGCTACTCAGAAGGCTGATGCGAAAGATCGCTGGAGCCTATCAGGTCGAGGGTGCGGTGGCCGGGATCGGCCACTGCCCTTCAGTCTGGGCGACAGAGTGAGATTCCAACTCAAAAAAAAAACAAACAAAATGTATATTTTAACATAAACGAGTTAACATTCTTGTTCTCAAATACATAGGAGTGCAGTGATGGAATCTTGAGAGAGCACATTCATGACTAGTTGCAAATTTAATACACAGTCCAAATTTAAGAAGATAAAGCAGATTCTATTCTTAAAAATATGTGTTTTATGTAAAAAAACTGTCTTTGGAATAGATAGAGCCTGTTATTTATAGCAAATAAAATGAGAGGCATACTTGATAGGAAAACAATATTTAGTTCACTTCAGTCATCCAGGTTGTCAGGACCATGCTTCTTATGTCATGATATTTCACATTAATTGAAGCTTATTGATTGTTTGCATTGGTTACTTATTTATTTTATTGTCTTGTGTGTTTCTCTCTTCTTCTCCTACAGTTCTTTTTAGTTGTCTTCCTTATCAGAGATACCTCTTGGTCTAGTAGTCTATTTGATCTCTCCTTTAATGTTTCATTAGCATTTCTTCTATAGTTTCTCGGTGTTCTTCCACTTGGTTCAGTCAAATTTATATTTCTTAAAGAGTTTCATCGTAAATCGTAGACTAAGTAAACAGGTGCTCAAGTGAATATAAATATTTAAATAAATAGATGTTCAGAAAAGCGCCCAAATTCTTCCAAGCACCTGCCAGCTACCTGTCACCTGTCAGTGTGAACATGTATTAATCAACCAGTTTGGATTTCATGTTGTTATTGGATACTTGCAGATGCATGGGCTAGAGTGGCCACTTGAAACCATGTCCAGCTGTACCTTGGGGAAACTCACCAAAGTATATTCGCTAGATACAGTGCCAGCATCAAGGGGAGGGAGGCACAGGGCAAGGGGTGGGGAGGAGCTCTTAGATGTATCTGGGGGATCAGGGAAAGCGCCTCTGGACATGTAACACTTGAGAAATCTTGCTAACAGGCAGGTAGACGTAACAGGTGACAGAGAATTCCAAGTGTATAGCAGTGGTCTTAGGGCAAACCTAACAATCTGAAGATGTTATCCTTTTTTTTTTTTTTTTTTTTGAGTTGAAGTCTCACTCCTTTGCCCAGACTGGAGTGCGGTGGCACGCTCATGGCCACCCAGCATTGACCTGCTGGGCTCTGACGATCCTTTTGTCTCAGCCTTCCAAGTAGCTGGAACTATAGGTGTGTGCTACCATGCCCGGCTAATTTTTTGATTTAATGTAGAGACGAGCTCTCGCCAAGTTGCCTGGGCTGGTCTCGAGTCCCCGGGCTCAGGCAGTCCTCTCGCTTTGGCCTCCCAAAGTGCTGTGATTACAGGCTGAGCCACCAGGCCTGTCCAGATGTTGTCCTTTAACTTAAAATCACTTGTCTATAAATTGGCAAAAAGCAACCATATTCTGATTCTTAGCAGGGGAACAACTCTCTCCGGCTCTTATTTTCAAATCATTGACTAGTGAATGGCTGCCTGCAGACCTATTTGTTCTTAAGTCCAGAGTGACTGTGGTGTTTAAATTCACAGCCCTTAGAAGGTGTAAGTTAGTTCTTCAAAACTTTAAAAAGCTTTAAAACCAGCATACTCTTATTTTCTTTGCTCAGTATAAGTTGATGTGCATCTTTTCCACAAATAGACAATTTTGTTATAAATTGAAAATCTGATCATTTTGCACAGTGTAACTTTTTATTTCTTTAATTTCCATTATACAAGTACACCTTTTCTTGTGACCATTTTAATACTTTCACTGCTTTTGCATTTTTGAATGTGCCAGGTTGATAATAGTCTCCAAACAACCCTGAGATGGTAGGACTAAAATATATGTCCACCCATGACCTGAAACACCAACTTCTACAGACAACTCATACTGATTGGCTTTTGTTCTCATTTGTGGAGGTCCATCATTAGAGAAGCTTCTGCTCAGTTTTGGGAGTGTTATGGTTTTAGGTCTACTGTTGTAGAATTTGGGGAGCCTTTATATGCAGAAGGTTGAGAAAGGTAGGTGTCATAGGAAGATAGCTCTGGCAGCAGATGGAGTTAGGAAAGGGAAGGAAGGGGAAAGGAGACTCAATAGGAAAAGAGAGGTGACAAGAGAGGTGATGACAGCTAGAGCTAAGACAGTGGCACTGGGGAGTGATGGGGGAAAATGTTTAACATCAAAATGTTTGAGCTAGAGAAAAGTGCAAGGGAAAAGATTGGGTGGTTCAAGTTATAGTTGTTACGAATGTTTTTACTGAATTAGGTAACAATAATTCTTCATGTTTCCATTGTTTTATAATACTTCTCTCTTTCTCTTTTTAAAACATATTCTTATATCTGCTTTGACTCTTTGCTGGGTTTATTTTCTATTGCATTGATTTATGATGGGTATAGGTATATATTAGTATCATTCCACACTGTTTTATTTATTTATTTATTGAGTTGGAGTCTCACTCTATCGCCCAGACTGGAGTGCAGTGGCCGCTCCCGGCCACTGCAGCCTCAACCTGCTGTGCTCTGGCGATCCTTCTGCCTCAGCCATCCAAGTAGCCGGAATTACAGGCACACGCTACTTTGCCCGGCTGGTTTTTTGATTTATTGTAGAGATGCAGTCTCAGATGAGGTCTTACCAAGTTGTCCAGGCGGGTCTCGAACCTGTGGGCTCAGGCAGTCCACTCACCTCAGCCTCCCAAAGCATGGGATTACAGGCTGAGCCCGGCTCCACACTGTTTTAATAACTGCTTGTTTGTATTATATTTTAATCCGGGAAGAGCTGTTCTTTTTCAGAGCTTCTTTTTCCGTTATTTTCTCTAATTTTTTTTTATTGGAGTTTCACTCTGTCACCCAGACTGGAGGGCAGTGACATGCTCCTGGCCACCGCAGCCTCAACCTGCTGGGCTCAGACGATCCTTCCATCTCAGCCTTCCAAGTAGCTGGAACTGCAGGCATGCGTCACCGTGTCCAGCTAATTATTTTTTATTTATTTCTTGTAGAGATGATATCTCACCAAGTTGCCCAGGCTGGTCTCGAACCTGTGGGTCCAGGCAGTCCTCTCACCTCAGCCTCCCAAAGTGCTGGAATTATAGGTGTGAGCCACCACGCCCGGCAAGAATGAATTTTTATCACTTCTCTACTTTTTCAAAATGTTATTCAGAACTTTGATTGGTTTGGGACTCATTCGTTCAAATATTTATTGGGTACCTGCTATGGGTAGATTCTGAGGATACAAAAATAAATAAGCCAGGCATTTATGACCTAGTAAACCTGTGAACTAAGCCTTGGGGAGAATTGATATCTTTTATTTATTTATTTTGAGTGAGAGTCTCACTCTGTTGCCTAGGCTGGAGTGCAGTGGCATGCGCATAACCACTGCAGCCTCAACCTGCTGGGCTCAGAGGATCCTTCCACCTCAGCCTTCCAAGTAGCTGGTACTACAGGCGCACGCCACCATACCTGGCTAGATTTCCAACTTATTGTAGAGATGAGATCTTGCCAAGTTGCCCAAGCTGTTCTTGAACCCCTGGGCTCAGGCAGTCTTCTCATCTTCACCTCCCAAAGTGCTGGGATTACAGGTATGAGCCACCATGCCCGGCAATAATTGATGTCTTTATAACATGAGAATGGCACATCATTTTTAATACACGGACTTTTATGTGCTTCCTAAGTATTTTGTCATTGTTGTTATTGAGAATAGTGCCTACCTAGTTTAGTTGGTAAACATGTGATATTAATGTTTATATATTCTTAGTATGTATTAAACTAGTATGTATATTTATCAAACTAGTGTATACTTTATTAAACTAGTTAGAACTGATGATTGTGTTACTTATTTAGCTTATCTATGTAATGTTACCTGTGTTATGTTTTCATATCTTCTTATTATTTTAATGAGTTATTTTTCATCCCTCATTTAACTGGTTTGACTCCAAAATAATGTGTAGCTGTATACATGTTTATAGCAATATTCTATAAAGGGCATATGATTCCACCCCTGTTGGGCATTTCGGAAACATGATGAGGAATGTTTAAATCCTGCTTAAGTGCAAGTGTTGTAATTTGAAAGCCTCCCAGTAGAAGTTTACAAGCATCTTTCCCTTCTTTTTTGAGGCCACATGCCTTTTAGTGTGTCTGATATTTGAGCCTTTATTCTGTGTCTTGGTTATAAGGTTGGCTGGTGATCTTAGACACAGAATGCAGAATTTGTAGTAGCCCAACTAGGTGGAGAATATAATCACAACACATTAGGCTTAAGAAGGAATTGAAAGAGAAAGTTGAGAAATGTTAAGAGGAGTTTTAATGGAGTATACATATCAATATGTTAAAGTCATTTCTAAAGAAGAAGTGGTTAGCAGGTCACGAGGCAGTGGACTTAATTGTAAGCTCTGAATCTCAGGGCAGTCTTTAGAAATAGAAACTTTCCTGCCTATAGATTTAGGTAGAGGTTGCAACAACTCTCTCACCAGAAAAAATCATCCACACACAGAAATTTGCATATAATTTCATGGACTTCACATATATCCTCAAGCCCATGGGCAAGAACCCCAGGAATAAAGAAAACCCATCTGCATGGCTGGCAGCTCTAAGAAACCTACTAGTTATCTGAGACATGCTTAAATTACAGTTCCCATGCTAGGAGCTGCTCTCTGGAGAAATGTTTACAGATGTGCACATACACTTCTGTTTTTGTGTGTTTTGCTTGTCTTCAAAATGCACACTGGAGTTCAACATGAGAACCTTTTCCCCAAAAAGCAGAAATGTGATTCTTTCTGTGATGAGATTGGTGATCATCAAATTACTCTCCCTTAAGAATCTGCTTTCTAGCTGGGCTCGGTGGCTCAGCCTGTAATCCCGCGCCTTTGGGAGGCTGAGGTGAGTGGATTGCCTGAGCCCGCGGGTTCGAGACCCACCTGAGCAGCGAGACCTCATCTCTACAATAAATCAAAAAATCAGCTGGGCGTGGTAGTGCATGCCTGTAATTCCAGCTACTCGGAAGGCTGAGGCGGAAGGATCGCCGGAGCCCAGCAGGTCGAGGCTGCGGTGGCCGGGAGCGGCCACTGCACTCCAGTCTGGGCGACCGAGTGAGACTCCAACTCAAAAAAAAAACAAAAAAAAAAAAAAACAAAAAAAAGAATCTGCTTTCTTGGCAGTTAGTTAGTTAATTCCATTTTCAAGACTTTTAGATAAGGACCTTAAAAAACTAAAATTGCTTTAGGGCAGTTGTAGTGAAGTAAAAAGTATATAGGATGTGAGTCTGAGGAGCTGAGATCCTGTCTGTGGTGTTCACTGGCTCTCTATCTGACCTTGGCCCATACTCTGCTCTGTTCCCATACTTGTGAAATAGGACTCCTCATACTGTGCAGGAACAAGCACTAGTGTGTTGAAGAAGTTGGCATGTGATAAGGAGGCATTATAAGATAGTGAGGAAATAATATGAGACAATAGGTTAGTATTGAGAAAGATAGGTTAGATTTCACCTTACCATCATATACCAAGATAAATTTCAAGCAGATTGTTTTGTGCAAAAAATAAAACCATAAAATAGACCAGGCATGATGGCTCACGTCGGTAATCCTAGCACTTTGGGAGGCCAAGGCAGGAGGATTGTTTGAGCCCTGGAGTTGAAACTGGCCTAGGCAACAGTGAGGCTTCGTCTTTACAAAAAAATAAAAAATTTAGCCAGGTGTGGTGGTGCATGCCTGAAGTCCCAGCTACTCGGAGACTGAACAGAAGGATCACCTGAGCCTAGGGAATTGAGACTGCAGTGAGCCATGATTGTGCCATTGCATTCCATCCTGGGTGACCGAGTGAGACCCTGACTCAAAAATAAAACCAAACCATAAAATAAATAGAAGAAAATATAGCTTATTGTGGAAAGTACTTAATTCTTTGGCATAAAAACACAGAGAAAGGACAATAAAAGATAACTTGTGGCTGGACATGGTGGCTCAATTCCTCTAGTCCCAGGTACTCAGGGGACTGAGGTGAGGGGATTGCTCTAGCCCAGGAGGTCAAGGCTGCAGTGAGCTATGATTGTGCCACTGCACTGTAGCCTAGGTGACAGTGTCAGACCTTGTCTCTAAAAAATATAAAAGATAGCTGATGGATTTAACTACATAATTAAATTTGCTACTTATATTATGATATAAATAAAATTATGACAAATGACTGGGAAAAAAATGAGAGCAGCCACACAGAGGTTAATATCCTTAATGCTCTCTAGTCAATTTTAAGAACTCCATTCTAATGAGCAAGTATTATGAACAGAAAGTTCGCAGATGAAATACCGATGACCAGTAAATCTGTGAAGTCTGTTTTCAAAATCACAAGTAATTGAAGACATGCAAAGCTTCAGGATTCCACTCTTCACTTACGAAATTGGCAGAGTTCAAGATAATGAGATGTTGCTGCCTTGGGAGTGGCGAGAGAGGCACTGTCTTACACTGCCAGTGGGAATGTAAACTGGTATTCTTTTCCAGAAGGACATTTGTTGTTGCATTTTAAGAACTCCTTCAAAGTCTTAACCCGAATCCTTTATCCACCATCTGACCATAGCCTCTCTCATCCTTTCACGTTCCTGTTTCCCAAGCATTTCCTTCGGGCCTGCACTAGTTTGTCTTCTGTCTTGGACTGGGTCGGTCTCTTTGACTTCCAAAACTCTGTCTAGCCAGCCTTTTTCTTTCACCTGTTCTGCGGAATAAACAGCCTGACTCATTTCTGCTTTTGGCTTCTTCACTTCATACCTGGGATACATGGGGTGTAACCCAGAGAGAACATCCAACTGTGAAATTTAGGGATGTCAAAGTTTTGTGACCTTCAAGCTCAACTGGGCTTTTAATATTGCCTTCCAATCCTCAGCTAAATTTTCTATCCCATTTTCCTGAGTGCTTTTGCCAGACTTTCATTTTTCTCAAACCTACTCCACCCTACCCCAGACACACCCGCTCTCCTCGGATGACCTGCCTCCTAATTTCCAGAGAAAACTGGACACAGCCACTATTTCCTAGTGTCTGACGCACGCGTTTACCTGTCGTCATGGTCGTCTTTACTGCCCACCTACCGGCCTCCTGCCTTGTGCCTGAGACCCTTCCAACCTGTGCTGCTCTCCTAGGACCAGCCCCTTTCTGCTGTGCATATTCCTCCTTGCTGCCTCTTTCTTTCTTTTTTTTTTTTTTTTTTGAGTTGGAGTCTCACTCTGTCACCCAGGTTTGAGGGCAGTGGCATGCTCCCAGCCATGGCAGCCTCAACCTGCTGGGCTCAGGTGATTCTTCCATCTCAACCTTCCAAGTAGCTGGAACTATAGGCACATACCACCATGCCCGGCTAATTTTTTTGATTTATTGCAGAGATGAGGTCTGGCCAAATTGCCCAGGCTGGTGTTGAACCTGGTCTCGAACCTGCAGGCTCAGGCAGTCCTCTCACCTCGGCCTCCCAAAGTGCTGGGATTATAGGTGTGAGCCCCTGTGCCCCGCACTCTACTGCCTCTTTCTTAGCTGCTAATCATGCCCAAGTTTTTTTTTCAGTTTTCCCATTCCTTCTTGTGATTTTACTTCTCCCTCTCTCATCTGTGCCCTGCATTTTGGCTTCAGTTACCATCTCCCTAGACTTCCCTGTCCCTGCCTTTCCTGTGCCCTTGGCCCCAATTTGCATTCTTAGCCAGTCACTCATTCTCGCTTTGCTCACACCTCACTCCTGGCTTCTTCCCTGCCTTCCCTGGTGACTCCTATTTATTTTTCCCCTTGTTCTTTCTTTCTTTTCTTTTTTTCTTTTGAAAGGGACAAGGTCTTGCTCTGTCATCCAGGCTGGAGTGTAGTGGGACAATCATAGTCACTGCAGCCTTGAACTCCTGGGCTCAGGTGATCCCAGCCTCCCAGAGTGCTGGGATTACAGACATGAACCATTGTACCTGGCTGGGACTCCTTTTCTGTTCCCTCCTTTGGCTCTTCTTCCATTGTATTCCCAAGGCCTCTGTCATTAACCTTCATCTTCTCTGTGGGATCTGCATTAGAGTGAGCTCCCCCGGTCCATGTTTGCTGCTGGTACTTACAGCATACTCTGCATTTATGCTCCAAATGCCTTTTCTGTGCTTCAGATTCCTTTTCTGTGCTTCTGGCATCTCCACCTGAATGTTCAAAGGGTCCCTTCAACCCAGCATTTCCAGAACTGACTTCATTAACTGCACCCTCAAATTCTTTCAAACTTTGTCTCTTGGTAAAGGGTCCTGTTATCCAGCCATCCCTTCAGCCAGAACCTGGTGGCCATTTTAGGCTCTTTGCTCTCTCTTCCCATCCATGCCCAAGTCACTTAGTCCTGTTCATTTTACCTTTGTACTAGGTCTTTGAACTAGGTCTGCCGTCATATCAATTGATTTTATTTTATTTTATTTTTATTTATTTATTTTTTTTTGAGTTGGAGTCTCACTCTGTCACCCAGACTGGAGTGCAGTGGCTGCTCCCGGCCACTGCAGCCTCGGCCTGCTGGGCTCTGGCAATCCTTCCACCTCAGCCTTCCGAGTAGCTGGAACTACAGGTATGCACTACCACACCTGACTGATTTTTGATTTATTGTAGAGATGAGGTCTTGCCAAGTTGCCCAGGCAGGTCTCAAACCCGCGAACTCAGACAATCCACTCACCTCAGCCTCCCAAAGCGCGGGATTACAGGCTGAGCCACCGAGCCCGGCTTCAGTTGATTTTATAATTTGAGTGTTGATAAATTCTTAGGAATACTACTATTCTAATAACATGTTTGCATAACATTGAGTCGTTGTTTCCACTTGTAGATTCCTGATATTATTGATGGTATAAAAATTATCTGATGAGGAGAGGGGACATAAGACATTATGGGAGACATAGTTGGTTTCTCCTTTGCATACCCACTGTCTGGTGTGGGCCCTCTTCCCTTCCCTCTTGGATCCCATATTCTTGACTCTCTTAATGTTCTCCTCCTTGTTTTCTCTGCCCTCCTGTATGTGTTCCCTCTCACATCTTGCACACTGTTGCCAGAGAGATTCTTCCCCCCCAAAATGTGACAGTGATAGCTAACATGTATTTGAATGTTTACTAGGTGCCAGGCACTATTCCATGTGCTAGTTGTATGCTAACTCATTTAATATTCATTAAACCCTGTGAAATCAGTACCATGTTATCCCTTTTTACAGGTAAGAAAACAGGCAATGGGAGATTCAGTAATTTGTCTGAGGTAATGCCTCTAAAGTCTAGACTGTGGTTTTTTTGTTATTTTTTTGAGTTGGAGTCTCACTCTGTCGCCCAGACTGGAGTGCAGTGGCCGCTCCCGGCCACCGCAGCCTCGACCTGCTGGGCTCCGGCGATCCTTCCGCCTCAGCCTTCCGAATAGCCGGAATTACAGGCACGTGCTACCACGCCTGGCTAATTTTTTGATTTATTATAGAGATGAGGTCTTGCCTGCCCAGGCGGGTCTCGAACCCGTGGGCTCAGGCAATCCACTCACCTCAGCCTCCCAAAGGCGCGGGATTACAGGCTGAGCCACCGAGCCCGGCTGAGTCTAGACTCTTAATCACTTATGTAATAACAAGAACAAAAACCATTTTTTGAGCTTTCTAGAAATTAGCGCTTTGCTTATGTTATCTCTTTCATTCTTCCTATTCTATAAGTTAGATATTCTTAACATCTCAATTTTTACACATAAGGAAACAGAGACATAGATATTAAGTAATCTGCCCATAGTTATAGCTCTTAGGTGGTGAACCGGGCTTTTGCCCCCAGCAAACTTGCTTTAGGCTCTCGCTCTTAACCACTTTACCCACTCACAAGGAGCTAGCAGCTTACTGGGGGTGGAGGTAGTGTACCTTCAGAACTTACTTTAGTGGGTGATTTCTGTTCTGCTTTCAGAGTTGTGGGTAGAAAAGGAGATATGCATGTATAAGATATTCTCATTAATGAATGCTTATGATAATAAGAAAAGACTTGTTTAAACAATATCCAGATACGATGAAATGTTAGATTTACCCAGTAGTGCTAGAGTAATTCCTTTGCTTAGTTGAAAATGCTCCATTCCCTGAATACTCCCCTTCTGCCATTTCAATTCGTTTTATGAGTATTGATAAATTCTTAGGAATACTACTATTATAATAACATGTTTTGCATAACAGATTGAACCACTGTTTCCACTGGTAGAGTCCTGATATTATTGATGGTAGGAAAATTATCTGATGAGGAGAGGGACATAAGACATTATGGGAGACATTTTAGTTGAAGATGGTTGGGTGAACATGTGTTTATTTCTTCTTCCCTATTAAAGTCCATTGAAATGTTAGAAAGGATATTTTTTTAAAGTCTTAGAAACTTAAAAAGAAGATACTGAAAACCATTCATTAAAAAGTCCCAAGTGTGTACTTATGAAGTAGGTTTAGACCAGGTGTGGTGGCTCATGCCTGTAATCTCAGCACTTTGGGAAGCTGAAATGGGAGTATGTCTTGAGGCTGGGAGTTTGAGACCAGCCTGGACACCATAGCAATACCATGTCTCTTAAAAAAAAAATTAGCTAGGTTTGGTGGCATATGTCAGTAGTCCTTCCTAGCTACTCAGGAGGCTGAGGTAGGAGGATCCTTTGAGCCCAAGAGTTCAAGGTTACAGAGCTATGATTGTGCCACTGCATTCCAGCCTGAAGAACAGAGCCAAGAGCCTGTCTCTAAGAAAACAAACAAACAAACAAATAAGGAAGTAGGTCTAGACAGACATGGATGGTGACATGTGCCTGTAGTTCTAGCTATTCAGAAGGCTAAAGTGGAAGGATTGCTTGAGCCCAGGAGTTCGAGGCCAGCCTGGGGGGGAACAAAGCCAGATTCCATCTCTTAAAAACAAAGAAGAAGAAGAAGAAGAAAAGAAGTAGGTCTATAGAGAAAACTTAAGCAAGTGGAGTTTTATTTGTTCATTCATTGTCCAAGGCAAGCCTGTTTTTCTTTTCTTTTGATGGATGTGAAGATTTTTCTTACATCCACTGCCTGGTACTCATTTTAAGGCCCAAAGTCCAGCAGTGTTTCTCTCAGTCACTCCCCCCACCCCCCCAACCCTTCAGCAGACTGTACACACCTGTGCCATGGTTGCCCAGAGGTAGGTAATGTCTCTCAGTTCTCCTGCTTTTCTTCTAGTGGTTAAATTGCTACTGCCTTCTCAATACAAGCCCCAGAGTACCAGAAGCTTTCTCTTCATTTTCCTGCTTCACTGGCTGACTCCAGCAGGCCACATGCACCTGAGTTTCGGGGATAGGGAGGCTTTCCCTCAGCCATGTCACCTTGTTTCTCTTCCTCCCATGCTGTTACCTCTCTTCTCCGTGCCCAAATGTGCTCTTTTACCATCCAACATCCAAATGCCCAACTGATCCAGTAGATCTCAGAAGCCGTCACCAGTTTCAGGAAACCTTTCTGGTGTCCTGAGTCTGCATTCAAGGCCGCTCCTGTCACCTCTGTAACTCTCAGCAAATAGATTAACTTCTCTGTGTCTGGGTTTCTAATTTCTAAAATGGGTGTAAAAGTAGTATCAATCTCATGGTTAGTACACATAAATCATGTATTAGGTGGTTAATAACAGGGTCTCTAGAGTAACATTGCGCAGATTCAGAGCCTGACTGTGAAACCTTGGGCAAGTCACTTCTCTGTGCCTCAGTTTCCTCACCTGTAACATGGAGCAATGATATGAACTTTAAGGGGATTAATTTTTGCAAAGCACCTGAAGTGGTGCTAACCATATGATATGAGCTCAGTAACTGTCAGCCGTGACAGTGACGACACCTCCCGGAGGACCCTGCACTTCCCTTTTGGAGCAGTCACCGCCTGGAGTCTAATCACTGATGTTCCTCGATAGTCATAGAGCTCTGTCAGAGCAGGGGCCCTCTTACTCATGATGGCTCGTGGAAGTGAACCCAACAAATATTTGTTCAATGACTAACCGAATGAAAAGGTTAGTGGCAAAGTATGCATGACGCCAGCCTGTGGTTGAAGTCAGTGATGGGCTGCGTAGTTCTCTCAGTTAAAGCTGAATTATTCTGCAAAACCTTTTGAGAAAAAGCCTCGTTAAAAAAGATTAGGTTCTGTGTTGAGTCATCTACAGAGTCCTTTAAGCACTGTTTTCTTTGACATTTAGAAAAGGGCAAGTGAAGATTTATGGCGTTCCCCACCCAGAATCTACCCGTCATCCTGTAAAAGCTGCCTCGCCCTGATTTTCCAGGTGAATAGTTTTTCCCTTCATTTTGTGCACCAAACTAATCATGGGACTTTCTGGGCCACATCTGTGATGTGTATTCATTGTAGAAACCCAGAGGGGCCACAGTTATCCAAATTCTCAGCACCACCTGCCTTTATGTTTTTATTTATTTATTTTTGGCAGTTTTTATGGTTTTATTTAAACACAAATAAAATGTGTTTATGAGTTATCTATTCATTTACTTTGCTGCGCAGCTTGGCATTAAGATTGGTGACTCTGATGACCAGCTGGGCTGCTCTTTCTACCATGGCTTTGCAGATCTTGAGGAAAAGTGTGAGGAATCTCAGCACAGTAAGACTTGGGGCACGTCAGCAACACTTCCAGCTCCTTGACACTGCGGACCCGGAACTTCCAGAAGCCACTGGGCAGTGTGTACTTTGTTTTCTTGTTGCTCTCATATCCAATGTTGGACATCACAATCTGGCCTTTGAATCTTCTATGCACCCTGTTGTCAATACCTCTGGTTTTCCACCAGTTACGCTTAATCTTTACATATCGGTCTGACTGATGCTGGATGAACTTCTTGGTCCTCTTTTTGACAATATTGGGCTTCACCAGGGTTCTGAGAGCAGCCATGATGCTGGTTAGGAGATAACTGCCACCTCTATAATAGAGGCAGCTCCCAAGAAGAGAGGGGAAGTACCTGCCTTTTTAAACTATGTAACATTTATTGTTGCTTATGGAAATACAATCCCACATTTACAAAGCACAGTTTTGATGGTTTCAAAATGTTCTCTCCTTTGCTATCTTATTGTAATCTTTTAAAAGTCCTGTGAGAATGTTGATGCAAATATAAATAAAGTGAGGGGTGGAAGGTTAAGGGAGGTATTTTTAGATGCTATGGTTAGTTTGTGGTGGAGCTAGAATCTAGCATGAAAATTTAAGAGAAACTCAGCTTTGGTTCATGACCTTGAAGTTACTCTGACGGCTGAAAGACTGGGTCACATTGTGTAATTTATTTAATGAATGTCTGCCTATGTACTCATAGAATAGCGTTAATAAAAATTGCCCTTTAAGGACACATGTTATATAATAAAATGAAATGATATAAGTGAAAGTACTTTCTTAAAAGAGTGTACAAATTCAAAATATTTCTTTTTTTTTTTTAATTTAGTATTGGAAATATTGTGTTAAAAAACTCTTTTGGCTGAGTGTGGTGACTCACCCCTGTAATCCCAGTACTTTGGGAGACCGAGACAGGAGAATTGCTTGAGTTCAGGAGTTTGAGACTAACCTAGGTAGCATAGCAAGACCTCGTCTCTAAAAAAATAAAAAAATTAACTGAGTGTGAAAGCACGTACCTGTAGTCCCACCTATTCAGGAGGCTGAGTGGAAGGACCCCTTGAGCCCAGGAGGTTGAGGCTGTGGTGAGCCAAGGTCATATCACTGTACTCTGGCCTCGGTGACAGTAAGACCCTGACTCAAAAACAAAATAAAAGAAAAAACTCTTGATGAGTCATGTTATGATCTATGGCATGCTGTATTTTGTCTTCCTCTCCTTTCCTTCCTTCTGTAAAGAGACAGGTCTTGCTGTGTTGCTCAGGCTAGTCTTGAACTCCTGGGCTCAAGCGATCCTCCTGTCTTGGTTTTCCAGAGTGCCGAGATTACAGGGTGAGCCATTGTACCTGACCTCTGAAATATTTTTCAAGTTGATAGTTTATAGTCAGATTTGGCTGCACTATTTTTGTTAAAATAGCTGCATGTAATTAGCCAGGATCAGACTGTCGGGGCTCCGGGTGTATACTCTTGCCTCTCCCCTGGATAGCTGCAGAGGCCTGCAGGTGTTCTCCCTACCTCCATCCTGTACTCTGTTATCAGAATTTTCATTCTAAAATTTTCATTCAGCCGGGCTCAGTGGCTCAGCCTGTAATCCCCGCGGCTTTGGGAGGCTGAGGTGAGTGGATTGCCTGAGCCCGGGGGTTCGAGACCTGCCTGGACAGCGAGACCTCATCTCTACAATAAATCAAAAAACCAGCCGGGCGTGGTAGCGCATGCCTGTAATTCCGGCTACTGGGAAGGCTGAGGCGGAAGGATCGCCGGAGCCCAGCAGGCGAGGCTGCGGTGGCCGGGAGCGGCCGCTGCACTCCAGTCTGGGCGACAGAGTGAGACTCCAACTCAATAAATAAATAAATAAATAAATAAATAGATAGATAGATAGATAGATAGATAAATAAACAAATAAATAAATTAATTAAATAAATAAATTAAATAAATAAATAAAATTTTCATTCTACTGAGGCCAGGAGTCAGACAGACCTGACCTTGAATCCCACTATTACTATCAGATACACAGTTGCATTCATTTTAAAATTTTCATACCACTGAGGCCAGAGTGCAGTGGTATGACCATGGCTCACCACAGCCTCAACCTCCTGGGCTCAAGCCATTTCATTACTGAAAACCCATTGGGGGCTTCCTATTGACCTATGTTCCTTAGCAGGCCAAACCTTTATTTGCAACTATAGCCCCCATACCTCCTAGTGACTGCATACTCCTCCCCAAATCTCTTGTTCCCATGGTCTTTGATTTTCCTGACTTTTCTGTGGTCTATTTGGACTGCTTCCCTGCTTTCTGATCATGTAATCTATTACCTTCTGTCTGTGCCCCGTAGCTCTGTGAACGAGCTTGATTGTTGACATTTCTGTCTTTCCCATGAGATCTTCAAGGGTCGGGACTGTGTCTCTTGTTTGTCTTTTTTTACCGTTTTCCAGTTCTTAACATTTAATGAAAGCTCCATAAATACTTGCTGAATGAATGAAGATCTACGGTCTGAATAATTTGGAACAAGTCCATCCTAGGATGGATGATTTATATTTAGAGAATTGCTTTTGCTCCTCAGTGAATGCACACCTGAGATCTGGAGGTGCAAGTGTTTTTATAGACTCTTGCTACCAGCGCAGTGATGCGCAACAGCTTAAGATGTTGAGCCTTTGATGAAGGGTTAGCTAACTCTCCACATATTCTGTCCCTAAGTTTCTGTTTATTGTGTGCCTGTGATTCTCTTTGGTGGCCGTCATCCCACACGGTGTTATCACAACTAACTCTTTGTTTTAATTGAGCAGCCTGCCCTGCTCCTGCTCTAAGTCTGACTAGCTTTTTGTTTTTGTGTGGTCTGGGCTGACAGTAACTTCTTCCAGAAAGAAGCTAGAACAGCTTGATAACTTTGGAAAGGTCATTTTTAGATAAGACTTGGATTTATCTGAAGGTTGTTATTATTTGCTGTAACTCTCAGAACAGCTGACACTCCATGAACCCTCATTAGGTGCCAGGGGCCACATTAAATTAGGTATTTAAGGCAGTGTTTCTAAACAATCACTAAAGCGGTGGTATTATTATTCCTGTTTTATAGTTATAATTATTCTCATTTTACAGTAGAGAAAATGTCACTAAGTAAGCTGCAACTCTGTGTCTGATAGTGATAGTGGGATTCAAGGTCAGGTCTGTCTTGACTCCAGAGCCCTGACGCTTAACTCCTACCACATCCTGCATCCTTATCCTTTGCCGAAAGCGAAACTTGGAATCTGGTATCTAACAGTTTCTTATCACTTAATTTACTCTGCCCGAGAAGGCAAGAAATAAATCCAGTTGTGAATCATGCACGTCAGAGTGCCCTCTGGGCAGCCCTAGAAAGAGCGCATGTGTGGCCTAGTACACAGGGACACTATAGACTGACTGCCTGCTACTGCTGTCCATTACTGCTGGTACCCCCTCTACTCTGTCCTGCTGGTCACTCTGCCACCTTCCAGCTATTGCTACTCTGAGCCTTCTGCAGTGGTTCTGAGTGCAAGCTATGCTTGGGAATCACCTGGAGAGCTTAAAAAAAAAACGCCCCACCCCCCTCGGATTCATTTGTTCTGGGTTGGGGTCCAAGCATTGGTATTTGTTTCCCTGACAACTTTATGAGGTATATTTCATAAAATTCACCTTTTTTTGCTTTTACTTGTAGTTGACATAAATGTACATATTTATGGGATACAGAGTGATATTTTGATGCATGAATACAATGTGTAATGATCAAATCAGGGTAATTGGCATATCCATCACCTTGAACACTTATCATTTCTTTATGTTGTGAACATTCAAAATCCTCTTGTAGCTTTTAAAAAATATACAATATGTTATTGTTAGCCATATTTGCCCTACAGTGCTACAGAATGTCAGGACTGATTATTCCCATCTTACTGCAACTTTCTAGCCACTAACCAACCTCTCCCTGTCCCCCCCACCCTGCTTTTACCACCTTCTTATGACCACAATCTACTTTCTACTTCTGTGAGCTCTTTTTTTTAGCTCCTACATATGAATGATAACATGTGGTATCCATCTTTCTGTGCCTGGTTTATTTTAAAAATTCACCCATTTTAAGTGTACAACTCAATGATTTTTAGTAAACTTACAGAGCTGTGTAACCATCACCACATCCAATTTTAGAACATTTTCATCACTCCCCCAAAATAAGATCCCTCATGTCCCAGCCCCAATACAGTTAATCCTTGCTCCAACCACTCATCTACTTTCTGCCTCTATAGATGTGCCTTTTCTGGCCATTTTACATAAATGGAATCATTATATATTATTTTGTTTTGTTATAGAGATGTGGGTATAAGTCAGGATTATCTACACAAGTAGGCTGCATGCAGGTGAAGTTGGATCTCCTTCTGATCCTCATTTCCTCTGGTTTAGGATCAGGTACCTTTTGTGTTATGTCCAACCCCCCCCCACCCCCGACTGCTGATCCCTTCCTTGTGCTAATATGATATACCTGGTGTTATGGTACATATATATATATGTAATTTTTAAAGCCCCAGGACTTTAATGTGTAGCTCTGGTTGAGAAACACTGTTACTGACTAGATTTTTTTTCCCCACTACTGTTCCCAAGGTTCAGAGAGGCTTAAAAAAAAGTCAGTAGGCCCCTACCAGGGCTGTCTTTTAGGTAAACTGTGAGCTAAATGAGTCCTTGTAAGTAGGCCTGAGAACTTAATGATCATTTATAACCCATTTTTTATGGGGATGTGCTTTTCAAAGTCCAAATGTGCTGACTTAGTTTGGAAGAGAGCCTGTACAACCTGTCTTCAGCTGCAAGTGCCTCCCTGCCAGCATTGAGTCAGAGCCCAGGTGTGGAGAGCTGAGCCCTTGACTTTGTGTGGCCTTGCCTTTGGCACATTTGCTTTAGAGTTTCTATGTGGCTTTTCAGCTCCTCCTAGCTTCTTGTGTTCCCTTACAGTGGCAGTAAACTGGATCCCCATCCTAAGCCCTGCACCTGTAGGTCGTAGCTGTATATCTGTCTGCATTACAATATTTTGCAAAATATTTCTCACGTATTTTCGACTGCTCAAATACATTTTGAAATCTCAAATTCAGCTGCCTCTGAGTCCAAGCAGGTAACATAATGACTAGGGCAGGCTGGGGACGGAGGCTCTTGGAAGTCCCCTGAGAGGCCATTGAGGTAATTTATGGCAGGGAGGTTTCCTTCGGACTTTGCCATAGGCAAAAATTGTTCATGGAGCTTTGAGACCGGCCACATGGTTGGATCAGGGATAGCAAATAGATTCCATTTCATGTGCCAGAGGGGGATATACCCAACTTACCAAACAAAAAGTTGCATGGCTAAACTTACATGTGTAGGAAAAACGATAAAACTCAATTCAATTCATTGTAAAATGTAACTGTTCCTCTTAGTCATTGATTGGAATTCAAATAATATTACAAAGATTAAATTAAGATTGGTAAGAGTTTTATTATTGTTTTAAAGTAAAAAATAAAAAATAAAATTTTAAACCCTGTCTTAGAGAAGCTGTAAATATATGGCAAAATCCCATCATTTGGGCAAGTAATTCAGAGTATAGAACTATGAGATCTATCTTCCCCATACCATTGCCAAAATATTTTTTTATTGAATCATCCCCCCCCAATAAATCTTACTTTTCTTTTCAGTGTTATGTATGGGAACAATTCTTTCCCAGTACCGTCGCTTTAGAGTTCTTTAAACTCTTTTATGACTTTCGAAACTACTTTGTGGAATTTGTAACAAATTGTTTCATTTTTAAAGTTTCAGAAGGTCTTTTATTTTAAAAATCCAGTTAAGCAGACTTTAGATTATTTCCCAGAAATTTAAGATGACAGCTAATCTGATGAAACAAAACAGTGAAAACTCATTCAGTAGTCCTCCAGCTCACTATGAAATCAAATTATTGCATCTAAACTCATTCAAAGGCTCAAGTGGGTTTTGTAAACACTTGTAACAGGAGATGATGGTGTTGCACAAAATCAGATTCCCAGGAGAATGAAATGCACTTCTTAGCTATGGGTGGTCACTGCCATTTCACTGTGAATACAAATTGTGTTGTTAGCAGTAATGTGTATATTGTTTTCCTACATGCAGTATTCAAGATTCCTTGGTAGGTTAGTCATAGTCTATCATATTCCTCAAAGATGCATGTAGGTATTTCCTGGTAGAATTCGTTTATTAAAAATTCTCTGTATGCTCCATTTCTTTTTTTACTTTTAATTGGCATATCAAAGTGTGCAAGTGAAGAAACCAACAGAATTGTTATCTCTTGTGTGAACTTGTAAACTGAAAACTAGCAGCAGTCTGAGCTCAGGGGCAATGGAGACGTTGATGTTTGATGTTAGCATTGGTGCCCTGGCCACGAATTTGCCATCCCTGGGTAAGAGTGAGCTGGGTGGTAGAAAGATGAGCCCTTGCTCTTGGGGGCCAGAATGGCTGAAAGGATTGAAAAGGAGCAATGTGGCAAAGTCTTGAAAAACCAAACGTCTCTCGATCTCTGAAATGCAAGTTGGGAAAGTGCAAAAATCCCCCTTCCGAGTAAAAAGAATTTGGATTTGGGAAGTGATTAAAAAGGATTGAAGTTTCGTGGGAAAATGTACTTAACTTGTACGTAAACCAGGGGTCAGCAAACTATGGCCTGTGGGCCAGATCCGGCTACCACAGGCTCAGAATGGTTTTGCATTTTTAAATAGTTGAAAAAAATTAAGAGGAACAGTAGTTCATGACACATGAAAATTAAGTGAATGTCAGATTTTGTGTCGTTGTCCATAAATGAAGCTTGATTGTGACACAGCCAGGCTAATTCATTATACATTATCCATGGTGGCTTTTGTGCTGCCATAGCAGAGCTGAGTAGTTGCAACAAAGACAGTGTGACCTGCAAGCTGAAAGTAGTTATTCTTTGGTCTTTCCAGAAAGAGTTTGCTGAACCCTTGCATAGAGAATTGTGTTTATTTAGATTTGTCCTGAAATGTGTTTATAAGAAGAAATCAGAATGAAAACGGTAGTTATAATATTTCAGTGTTTTGGGCAGGAGGTGAGTGGGTAAAGGTGGTAAGTGGGGGAGAGATTTAATTTCTGACTTTCTGTCACTGCTGTCACCGGTACTGGACTATGTCTCCACATTTGGACTGAATCATCAGAGTCAGCCACCCCCGTTCACTTTGGCAGCTACTGCTTAAATATGAGGCAGAATATCAAGGAAGAGAAAATACACCTCCAGACCGGCCTTGCCAGTCCTCAAAGTGATTCTGAAAAGCCAACTAGTGAGGTTTGCACCACATCCTTTGAGAGTTACTAATGTAGACCCAGGGCCAGCAAATGTTTTCTGTAAGTGGCCAGATAGTAGGTATTTTGAGCTCTGCAGGCCACATGGCAGTCTCTGTTGCAATAGCTCAACTCAGTTTTTGTAACCTGAAAGCAGTCACAGATAATACATAAACAAATGAATTTGGCTGTATTCCAATACAACTGTATTTAATACTCACTGAACTTAGAATTTCTTGTAATTTTCATGTGTTACAAAACATTATTCCTCTTTTGGTTTTCATCAACCATTTAAAAATTTGGCTGGACTCAGTGGCTCAGCCTGTAATCCCAGCACTTTGGGAGGATGAGGCGAGTGGATTGCCTGAGCCTGCAGGTTCGAGACCCTCCCGGGCAACTTGGTGAGACTTTGTCTCTACAATAAATCAAAAAATTAGCTGGGTGTGATAGCATGCGCCTATAGTTCTGGCTACATGGAAGGCTGAGGTGGAAGGATTGCTGGAGCCCAGCAGGTTGAGGCTATGGTGGCCGGGAGCGTGTCATTGCACTCCAGTTTGGGCGACAGAGTGAGACTCTAATTCAAGAAAAATAAATAAATAAATAAAAACGATTCTTAGCTCCCTGGCCATTCAGAAATGGATGAAGAGCTGGATTTGGCCTGCAGGTATAGTTTGCTGACCCCTGGCTTAGATAAACTAAGTGTCCAGGGCATGATAGTCATGCACTCCAGGTTTGAATTCCACAATCCCACTTACTAGCAGTGTGATCCTAGGCAAAGTTACCTCTTGGAGCCTTATTTTTCTCATATATCAAATGGGGGTAGTAGTAGTTCCTGTCTCATAGGGCTGATGTGAGAATTAAAGCGAGAGAATAGATGTAGGTTTCAGCTCAGTGTCTGGGCGTAGAAACCTGGCAAACTTAGCTGCCACTATTCTTGGTTATTATGAAGGCCCTAAAAGAACCCCTACAGCCTTGGAGGAACAGTTTATGATGTGGAGGTTTGACATTCTTGACTTATTTTCAGTCCACAATTCAATTAGAGTGAATATAAGAATAGAGGGTTTGGGTGATGCTGCATTGTTTTTGTGCAGTTAAGATTAAGTTGTGCCGAGCTTGGTGGCTCAGCCTGTAATCCCGCGCCTTTGGGAGGCTGAGGTGAGTGGATTGCCTGAGCCCGCGGGTTCGAGACCCGCCTGGGCAGCAAGACCTCATCTCTACAATAAATCAAAAAATCAGCCGGGCATGGTAGCGCATGCCTGTAATTCCGGCTACTTGGAAGGCTGAGGTGGAAGGATCGCCAGAGCCCAGCAGGTCGAGGCTGCGGTGGCCGGGAGCGGCCACTGCACTCCAGTCTGGGCGACAGAGTGAGACTCCAACTCAAAAAAAAAAAAAAAAGATTAAGTTGTTTAAGTATGTCATGGTGTATCCACCTAATGGGCTACTGTGCAGCCATAAAAAGGAACGAGGTAGAGATACACATCTGTGTTCTGACTTGTAAAGGTGCCTCTCATGTCTGTCTGTCTACATGTATGTGTGTGTATGTATGTGTGTAATGTATGTCTGTGTGCTTGTGTATATCTGTCATTTGAAATTAGAGTTTCCCAGCCTTGGCACTGCTGACATATGGACCCATAGTAGATATAGAATAATGCTCTCCCCTCCTCAAAGATGTTCATGTGCCAATGTTCAGAACCTGTGAATGTGTTAGGTTCCATGGCAAAGGGGAACTAAGAGTGGAGATGGGATTACAAATTGGTAGTCAGCTGAAGGGGAGGTGATGCTAGATTATCTGGGTGGGCCCAGTGTAAATGCAGAGATCCTTAAAAGTGGAGGAGGGAGGTGGCAGAATCAGAGGAGGATGTGACAATGGAAGAAAGGCGCAGAGTGAATGTTGCTCACTTTGACAGTGCAGGAAGTGGGCCAAGGAATGTGGGTGGCATCTAGAAGCTGGAAGGCATGGAAATATCCTTCTTTAGAGTGCTCAGAAAGGAATTCAGCCCTACAAACACCTTGATTTCAGCCCAGTGAGACCTATTTTACACTCTGACCTGTAGAAGTGTAAGATAATAAATTTGTATTGTTTAAGTCACTGAGTTTGTGGTGATACAGCAGCAACAGGAAACGAATACAGGGATGGATCATTCTTTATATTATTTAGAGGAGGGGGTGCATTTAGGATATTTAGTAACATCGTGGCCTCTATCCAGCAGATACCAGTAGCAAGCACCTATCGTGACCACAAATGTCTCCAGATATTGCCAAATGTCCCCTGGGGACACAGTTGCTAGTTTAAATTTAGAAAAAAATTGGGAAGGATACATAGCAAAATGGTAACAGTAGTTCCCTTTGGGATATGGGATTAGATATATGGAGGGATAGTTTTCATTCCTTTTTTAATACAAAATTTTTTAAACTGGGATTTTTTTTCCTCTTAAAAAATTAACTTTGAGAGGCAATTATCACATTTGAGTTTTAGTCATTGTGATTTTACTGTGGAAGGCAACTCTATGCAACTATGGCTATGCTTTTTTAAACCTAGTTTTATTGAATTTTTTTGAAATCTAGAAAGTTTGTTTTCCAACTCTTCTCTTTCATTGTGAACAACCATCCATTTATTCATTCAGTGTATATTTACTTTTTTATTTTTTATTTTACTTTTTTATTTTAAGTTGCTCTCTGTTGCCTAGGCTAGAGTGCAGTGGCATGCTCACAGCTACCACAGCCTTGACGTGCTGGTCTTAGGTGATCCTTCTGCCTCAGCCTTCCAAATAGCTGGAGCTACAGGTGTGTACTGCCACGCCTGGCTAATTTTTTTATTTATTGTAGAGATGAGGTTTTGCTAAGTTGCCCAGGCTGGTCTCAAATCTCCTGGGCTCAGGCAATTCTCTTGCCTCTGCTTCCCAAAGTACTGGGATTACAGGCATGAGCCACCATGGTCGACTCATTCAGTGTTTATTTATTAGGAACCTACTAAATAGCAGATTTCTGTCTAGCAGGAAGAGGGCTGGTAATGCTTCTCCCTTGGAAGACCATGTGTGGTAGGTAGGTACTAAGTTTTGTTGCTGGGGAGGAGGGATGACTATGGAGATTTGGTTTCTGTCCTGATAGAGTTTCCTGTCTAGCAGGGAGAGGGTTGGTAATGCTACTCCCTTGGAAGATCTGCATTGATGGTGTAAACATGAGCATTCATGTCTATGTCTTGGAAGTCCATGGCTCACATAGTACGAGTTTTATGAAGGACACTCTGCTAGAAATCAGTCCGTGATCAGAGTTGGAAATTGTCAGGCCAGTCGGAAATTTTCCTGTGACCCTGTCTCTTGGTCTGAGCATTTTCTGTCTTTTGGTGAGATGAACTACTGATTAGAAGCATTTCTGTTTTCTCCTTGCCCACTAGTGGGCTGAGTGAAACATCCTGTTAGCCACAACTGAAGGCTTTTAACCACACCTAATCAAGGAAAAGGTGAGCATATCAAGGTCTGCACAGCACTGCTGCTAGGCTTTGAGAGTTATGAAAATCTTGCGCTTTACTGAAAAGCAGATGAAAATCCTGTCCTAAATGAAAGCCTTGTGTGAATGGCTAGTGAAGTAGCAGTGTGGCTTGCATAGGAAAAAACAAACCCCAGAGTAAAATGGCGAGTGAGTAGTTCCTTCCTGATTGGTATTGTTTTTCCAGTTACAGACAGGAAACATTCAAGTGTGTTTTTAAGCACAGAACACTGGACACAAAGAACGCTCTGACAAAACAGAAAACACCCATATGCAAAAAGTTTAGGTCCATGTAGCAAAATGTCTGATTTAAAACAATCTGATTTATTTTTATTATTGGATCTTGTCCACTTTTTTTTGTCTTTAAGTGTTTTTATGAATTCAATGTTTCCTCCCTTCTTTGCTTTAATGAATTTTTTTTGCGTTGGAGTCTTACTCTGTATGTATATGTATAATGTATGTCTGGAGTGTAATGGCACGTTCTCAGCCACCACAGCCTTGACCTGCTGGGCTCAGGTGATCCTTCTGCCTCAGCCTTCCAAGTAGCTGGAACTACAGGCATGCGCCACCATGCCCAGCTAATTTTTTGATTTATTGTAGAGATGAAGTCTCGCCAAGTTGCCCAGGCTAGTCTCAAATCTCTGGGTTCAGGTAATCTCTGGGATTATGGGAGTGAGCCACCATGCCTGGCCTGCTTTAATGAATTTAAAATAACCCAACCGATCAAAGATAACACTTCCCAATAAAACCCAGCAAGTTTCTATGGCTGTTGAATGGGCACCTCGGCTATGTTCTGAATAATTGCTGGATTTTCCACATCTCTAGTAAAGGTAAGCATTCCAAAATAGAAAAGCATAGAAAGGACTAAGCCTTGGACGAGTTCCAGTCATGAGAGCAGTCAGGTCTTTTGGACCAGATATTGGGGGAGGTAGAGGTAGTGGTAGTTCCCAAAAATTAAGGAGGTAATAACACAGGCGAGCAGGGGGAATCTTTGTCCGAAGGAGCCACCCTAATTTGTATGTTGCATTCTGTGGTTCTTATTTGTCATTTAACGGTAATCTTTCCTGCTGATAGAACATTTTAAATAATTTCAGTAAAACCTAAAATCTGGTTACGATTTTAAAGCTGGTTAGGATTTTAGATTTGGTATTGGATCTTTTTCTAAAATTTTTTTTTGAATTGGAGTCTTACTCTGTCACCCATGCTGGAGTGCAGTGGCATGCTCCTGGCCACCGCAGCCTCAACCTGCTGGGCTCAGGTGATCCTTCTGCCTCATTGTTCCAAGTAGCTGGAATTACAGGCATACACCACCACACCCTGCTAATTTTTTTATTTATTGTAGAGATGAGGTTTAGTTAAGTTGTCCAGGCTGGTCTTGAACCTGTGGGCTCAGGCAGTACTCTCACCTCGGCCTCCCAAAGTGCTGGGATTAAAGGTGTGAGCCACTGCACGCAGCTAAAATTAATTTTTTAAGTATAATATGACAGGGTATCTACAAATGCAAGGAACATAGGGCAAACTTATTTTAAACAGTATATTGACATTTTCATATATATTCTGTATATTTTTTGGCCTCCAGATACCTCTTCAGATAAAGTACCTCTAAATTTAAAGCAAGGGGTCCAGTAGTTTGAAAAAAGGGGAGGGGGCAATAAGTATACTGAGTTTCTTCATATTTTAGTTACTGTGAGATGTTGTGTTGTGTTTTTGTAGAGATAGATAATTGGACCCATTCTAGCCATGTCAAGCATGCTACTTAAAAATGTCAGTAACCACTATTTAAAAAAAAAAAAATTGGTGGCTTGCACCTGTAATCCAGCATGGTGCATGGTGGCTTGCACCTGTAATCCAGCACTTTGGGATGTGGAGGTGGCAGGAGTGCCTGAGCCCATGTGTTCCAGACCAGACTAGGCAGCATACTGAGACCTCATCTCTACAAAAAATAAAAAAATTAGCCAGGTGTGGAGGTGTATACCTGTAGCTTCAGCTACTTGGGAGGCTAAGGTGGGAGGATTGCTTGAGGTCAGGAGTTGGAGGCTATATGGTGAGCTGTGATCATGGAGTACCACTGCACTCCAGCCTGGGCAGTAGAGTGAGACCTGGCTCAAAAACAAACAAATAAGAAACTTGTAACTATGTATACATGTGGTTTAAAAAGTCAAACAATGGTAACAGACTTACCACCAAATACAGTGGATTCTCTCCCTACTCTCAAAGATTACCCAATTCCAGAGGCAACCACTTTGAAATTTTAGCAGTTTACCCTGACATTTATTCATGCCCATAATTAAAAATCATTTGTAGCCGGGCTCGGTGGCTCAGCCTATAATCCCGTGCTTTGGGAGGCTGAGGTGAGTGGATTGTCTGAGCCTGTGGGTTCGAGACCCACCTAGGCAACTTGGCGAGACTTCATCTCTACAATAAATCAAAAAACATTAGCCGGGTGTGGTAGTGCGCGCCTGTAGTTCCAGCTACTTGGAAGGCTGAGGCCAAAGGATCGCCGGATCCCAGCAGGCCGAGGCTGTGGTGGCCGGGAGCATGCCCCTGCACTCCAGTCTGGGCGACAGAGTGAGATTCCAACTCAAAAAAAAAACCAAAAAAAACAACAAAAAAACATTTGTATCAGGCAACCCCTGGGATTCTCTCCCACTATGGGAGCTTTTCTGTTCTCTCAATAAAATCCTGCTTTCTCACTTAAAAATAAATCATTTGTATTAAACTATCTTTTAGGTAATCACATTTAGGTATTGTCTATTGACTTCGTTATGATAAGTGAGGGTTTAAGTTTAGGACTTTTTCCCTGATTTTTCTACCACATCTTTCCAATACAGTTATATTACAATTTTTGTTATTATTTGATATTTACATAATTATGTCCAGTCAATTAATTGCAGATGAACATAATAGTGTACTATGACTTTCTGGTAAACTTTTTGTTTTTCCTAAAGTTAATACTTGCTTGTTTTTACATTTGCTTTATTTTCTTTGTGGCTGTTGCAGCACTGGGCTCATAAATGTTTAACAACCAGCAGGCTCCAATTTGATTTTCCTGTGGTTGTTTGTATTGTATTTGATTTTTCAATTTCAATTACCAGTGTGAGGTCATTGCACACCATTGGTTCTCCTGAGCTGGCTTTAGTGTACCACTGAGCTCTTACTAATTCTCTCACATTTGCTAATAGCTCACAATGGGATTGTAAACAAGTTTTCCTCTTCTGCGTACTTTTAATGAATAATTTCCGTTGTAAGAGAACATGTTTGCTCTAGTTCTTAGGTAGAATCTTTTCTTTTCTTTTTTTTTTTTTTGAGTTGGAGTCTCACTCTGTCGCCCAGACTGGAGTGCAGTGGCCGCTCCCAGCCACCGCAGCCTCGCCTGCTGGGCTCCGGCGATCCTTCCGCCTCAGCCTTCTCAGTAGCAGGAATTACAGGCATGCGCTACCATGCCCGGCTGATTTTTTGATTTATTGTAGAGATGAGGTCTCGCTGCCCAGGCGGGTCTCGAACCCGCGGGCTCAGGCAATCCACTCACCTCAGCCTCCCAAAGGCACGGGATTACAGGCTGAGCCACCGAGCCCGGCTTCTTTTCTTTTTTTTGAGTTGAAGTCTTACTCTGTTGCCCAGACTGGAGTACAGTGTCACGTTCCCGACCACTGCAGCCTCGACCTGCTGGGCTCCGGCAATCCTTCCGCTCAGCCTTCCAAGTAGCTGGAACTACAGGCGTGCGCTACCACGCCCGGCTAGTTTTTTAATTTATCGTAGAGATGAGGTCTCGAGCCCGCGGGCTCCGGCAATCCACTCACCTCAGCCTCCCAAAGCGTGGGATTACAGGCTGAGCCACCGAGCCTGGCTAGAATCTTTTCTAATGAACTTGTGAAAGTTTTTAATAGAACTTGTGATTTTTCTCTTTGTACTTATATCTACAGAAGGAAAACGTGTCAGAATTGAGGTGGTGGATTGTGTCAGAGGAGTATAGGACCCCATCTAGATTTGGGGGTTTTGGCCAAAGAAGAAAGGCAAAAGTTGTCCAACCCATTGGTGGTATTTTGCTAGAGGAGGGATGAGACTATTAGCCAGAGGCATAGGGGGATCTAATGGTGAAGCTATGGTCATCTCATGTCAGGTATGTTCCTCTTAGGCCGACTGTCAGTTTTCTTTTTGAGAGCGGTTGTTTGACCTCGTCGTCAGCTGGGGCCCTGCTCCACTTCCCTAACTGGCATGACTACCCATGTTTGGCTCTTCAGCAATGTTTGGTACCATGTGTGCCAAGCAAGGCTTAGGGTGGCATATTTTGGCCTACTGCTGGTGGAACTTGTTCATGGAGTTGAGAGTTGGTGGCTTCTGGAAGCCAGGGGACTTGACTTTGTCTTCAGGCTCTGATCCTCTGGCCCTGGGTGGTGTCTGAGTCAGGTCAGAGTTCTCCAGAATTGGTGAGTGAACCACCTCTGTAGGCATCTCCAGGTTGACTGGGACACTGCTGATGACTGTTGTTGGAATCCTCTGGGCCAGTACCTGGGTCTAACCAACATGCTGTTGCCCTCAGCATAGGCTGGAAGGGACAGCACGTTACTGCTTGCCCTCACTCACAGCTGATGCTGCTTTGAGCTTAGCAGTGTTTTGAGGTCATTCTAGGGGACCCACTCATTTTCTGGACAAACAGCTTTGATTCACTGCCAAGATCATGCGGCCCCCATTCTGCAATATTTCTTATAGAAAGACTTCACATTTTTGGTTCATTGATGGTCTTCCCCTGACCTTCCCCCCACCCCCCATAGTTCAGAGCTGAAACATATTTCTTCTTTCTCCTTTAAAAATTTCCATGTTGGGCTGGACACGGTGGCTCAAGCTTGTAATTCCTGCACTTGGGGAGACCGAGGCAAGAGGATTGGTAGCCCGGGCAACTTGGTGAGACCTTGTCTCTACAATAAATAAATAAATAAAATTAGCTAGCCATGGTGGCTCACGCCTGTAGTTCCAGCTACTTGGAAGGCTGGGGTGGAAGGATTGCCTGAGCCCAGCAGGTCGAGGCTGTGGTGACGTGTGTGCGTACCACTGCACTCCAGTCTGGGTGACAGAGTGAGACTCCAACTCAAAAAAAAAAAAATGTCCATATTGGCCGGTTGCAGTGGCTCACGCCTTTAATCCCAGCACTTTGGGAGGCTGAGGTGAGAGGATTGCCTGAGCCCATGGGTTTGAGACCAACTGGGCAACTTGGCAAGACCTCACCTCTACAATAAATCAAAAAATTAACTGGGCATGGTGGCATGTGCCTGTAATTCTAGCTACTTGAAAGGCTGAGGTGGAAGGATCACCTGAGCCCAGCAGGTTGAGGCTGCGGTGGCCAGGAGCATGCCACTGCACTCCAGCCTGGGTGACAGAGTGAGACTCCAACTCAAAAAAAAAAAAAACAAAAAACTTCCATGTTCATTTTAATAGGAACTTGGTAACGCAAATCACATTTGGGCTGGGAGCAGTAACTCATGCCCATAATCGCAGCACTTTGGGAAGCCAAGGTGGAGGGATTGCTTGAGGCCAGGAGTTCAAGACCAGCCTGGGCAACATAGTGAGACTCTGTCTCTAAAGAAAATATAAAATTAGGTAAGTGTGGTATCATGTACCTGTAGCCCCAGCTGCTTGAGAGATCGAGGCGAGAGGATTGCTTGAGCCAAGGAATGTGATTGCACACTGCACTCCAGCCTGGATGACAGAAGTCTAATAATAATAATAAAATAATAATAATTATATGGTCTGGCACTGAGTTGCTACCAGTTTAGAATGCCCCCTTCTGGTTGCTGGCCACTATGCTGGTTTTCTGGAATGGTCAGTGAAATTCATAGTACTTACAAGGTGTAGCAAATGATATGTTGTGAAAATACTTTGTTTCTTTTTAAAGTAAGGGTGGGGAGAAATCAGAAGGAAGGAATACTCAATTGATATTATTTTGTGTGATGGTCTATACTTGTATCTTTGTATGTTTCTGGATTTGTGAGAAACTTGTTTCAGTAAAGGTTATGAAACTTGGAGATGATCATATTGAGAACCAAAATCTAAGCTTCTATAGAGCAGTCTTTTCTCAAAGCATGGTCTGTGGACCTCTTGCAGTGGAATTCTGAGCCGGGAGGGTCTGTTAAAAAAGTAGGACCTAGCCGGGCTCGGTGGCTCAGCCTGTAATCCCGCGCCTTTGGGAGGCTGAGGTGAGTGGATTGCCTGAGCCTGCGGGTTTGAGGCCCGCCTGGGCAACTTGGCGAGACCTCATCTCTACAATAAATCAAAAATTAGCCGGGCGTGGTAGTGCGCGCCTGTAGTTCCAGCCACTTGGAAGGCTGAGGCGGAAGGATCGCTGGAGCCCAGCAGGTCGAGGCTGCGGTGGCCGGGAGCGGCCACTACACTCCAGTCTGGGTGACAGAGTGAGACTCCAACTAAAAAAAAAAACCCCAAAAAACTAAACAACAACAACAACAAAAAGTAGGACCTAGCTGGGTGCTAACTGGGCACGGTGGCTCACACCTATAATCCTAGCACTTTGGAAGGTGGAGGCGAGAGGACTGCCTGAGTCCAGGGGTTCAAGACCAGCCTGAGCAACTTAGTGAGACCTCGTCTCTATAAAAAAAAAATTAGCCAGACGTGGTGGTGCACGCCTGTGGTTTCAGCTACTTCGAAGGCTGAGGTGCTACTGCCCTCCAACCTGGGCAATAGAGTGAGACTCAAAAAATAAAAAATAAAACATTAAAAAAAAAAAAAGCTGGACCTAGCTGGGTATGGTGGCTCACACCTTTAATCCCAGCGCTTTGGGAGGCAGAGGTGAGAGAATTGCCTGAGCCCCGAGGTTTGAGACCAGCCTGGGCAACTTGGCGAGACTTCATCTCTATAATAAACCAAAAAATTAGCTGGGCGTGCTGGTGTGTGCCTGTATTTCTAGCTACTTGAAAGGCTGAGGTGGAAGGATTGCCTGAGTCCAACAGGTCAAGGCTGCAGAGACTGTAAGTGTGCCACTGCACTCCAGCCTGGGTGACAGAGTGAGACTCCTACTCCAAAAAAAAAAAAAAAAATACAGGCTGTCACTTCAGACTACTGATTTTGAATGGAATCTCAGGAAGGGAGCACCTTGGAAATGACATTTTAACTTCCCACCCACACCCGCCCCATAATTCTGTGCCTTCTCAAGTTTGAGAACCCCTTCTCAAATGAAAAATATCAACTGTTCTTTTTGGGAGACTGCTGTTCTCTATAAACTTTTGCTTGGTTGTTTTTCTTTGGTTTTTCTTCAGTTGCCCTTGGATGTAATAATTGGTACGCCCCCTCCCCAATCTAAATGCATTTCTACCTATTCTGTTTTAAGCTTTAGGCCAATAATAATTAAGTTGTAGGAGTTGCTTTTCATTTCTGAATTTCTAACTCTGAACTTTAAATTTTCCCCACAGAGCTGAGAAAACAGAAGTCCTCAGTGAAGATCTGTTACAGGTAACAAAGTACAGTCTTTTTAAAATGCTGTTTAAAATGCCGGGTGTGGTGGCTCCAGCCTGTAATCCTAGCACTTTGGAAGGCTAAAGCAAGAGGATTGCCTAAGTCCTGGGGTTCGAGACTTGCCTGGGCAATTTGGCAAGACTTCATCTCTACAGTAAATAAAAAAATTAACTGGGTGTGGTAGCATGTGCTTGTAGTTGTAGTTCCAGCTACTTGGAAGGCTGAGGCAGAAGGATCGCCTGAGCCCAGCAGGTCGAGGCTGCGGTGCCGGTGAGCATGCCACTGCACTCCAGCCTGTGTGACAGAGTGAGACTCCAACTCAAAATGAATAAAAATAAAATAAAATACAGTTTAAAGATATGAAAAGAAAAAAAAAATCCATAGGCTTATGGACCCCCCTCCCCACCCACCTAAAACAGAATAAAATTAATTAGCCTGGTTTTGAACAGGAAAGAAAAGCATTTAATTGCATGGTGATAAAAAGAGAATCTGAAAGCCAGCTACTGGATCAGAAGCCCAGGTCTCCTTCTGACTAGCTTTGTGGCCTTAGGAATTTACTTCTCTGTGCCTCATTTTCCACTTCTCTAAACTGAGGAAATGGTGGTATTCTCCCCATGGGGTTATTAAGAGAGTTGAATGAATTAAATATGCAAAAACCTGGGAACAGAAACTGGCATATGGTAGATATTAGTGATGATTATTACGACTGCAGTACTACAAGCCACAGGGATGATTTCTGATGTGAAATGTCCCTTGATTTGGATCTCTGTTAGAGCCGATCAAGGGCTGCCTTTTATTTGGCCAATTGGAGTTTCATTAGGTGGCTGAAAATTCCAGGAGGGCAAGAACCAGAATCTATTTACTATTGTTTTTTGAATGCCCTATACAGGGATGCAATAGATATGTACCTTTCAACAAATAATTAGTGAGCACTTACTGTTTTTGTGTCAGAGGACATTCCAGGCATTTGGGATAAATCAGCGAACAGAACTGACCAAGGCTCCTGTCCTTGTAGAGTTTACATTCTATTGGAAAGTGGAACCAAAATTTAGTTTTTTTGTTTTGCTCTTGTGGAAAATGAAGAATGTGTATTAGTTTTCTGTTTTAAAATCTGGTCATTACAAGATTTAGGGAAGGGGATGTGGCCTCTGCTCTTAAATATCAGCTTGCCTGTGAGTCCTGGTGATCAGGGCTTGGATCTGAAGAAAAGCTGCTCTTTTGAGAATGAGGTACAAACCATCTCAGTGTGTGAAATGCTTTGGGGTCAAAATGTATTCTGCTTTGAATTTGTTGATTTTTCTTTAAAATAGAAAGCATCCCCAAGGGCTTGCTCTCATTCTTCATGAGTCATCAGAATACACATTTTTGGCATTCCTTCCTGTAAAAAGCAGCTCTCTTTGCCATAAACAGCCATATCTCAGCAATAGTATTTTGGGAAGTTACTTGTGATACATAGGTCCCCTAAGTCAGTGTTTCTTGCTGCTGGCCGGCCATTCTGCTTTAGAGGCTTATTAAGGGAAAAAAAAAAATCCCAAGCCCAAGAAGGCATAACTTTGAAAACACCGATCTTGATGTTAGATTGTAGAACATTTATTTTGATTCTTCTGTCTGATGTACTATGTGTGGATGGCTCCGTTGCTGTGTGCTGTAGAGAGCTCCTGGGTGGTTTATGGTTTTTTCCACTTGGTGGCGTGTCTGAGGCCAGATCATTCATTTGCAGTTTTGCTTTGTTTGACCTGGGGCTTTGCTGGTATGTAGTGTGTAAATTGGCTGCTGTCACTCAGTCTGATAGCAAGTTTGAGTCAAGACTCCTCTCTCCCTGCACATAGATTCTGCCTTTCAGGGACCTAAAACCTTCAGTATAAGGAAGGTTGGTAGTTATCAACCAAGGTGATCTTGTCCACCAGGGGATATTTGACAATGTCTGGAGACATTTTTGGTTGTCACAACGGGGAGAGTGGGATGCTGCTGGCATTGAGTGAGTAGAGGCCAGAGATGCTGCCAAATATCCCTATACAGGATGGCCCCACAACCCAGAATTATCAAGCCCAAAATATCACTAGTGAGAAACCTAGGTATAAGGTGAATGGGAACCATTTCCATTTATACTCAAGAGCTAAAAGTGAGACTGCAGGATGCTTTTCCTGCCTACATGCATACACCAAAAAAGGAAGAGGCTGAATTTGTTCTTAAGCCCTACAAATGACTCTTTTGTCTCTACCTTGTCAGATCGAGCGGCGCCTAGACATGGTGCGGTCAATGTGCCACCATTCCCATAAGCGCCTGATGGCATGCTTCCAGGGTCAGCATGGCACTGATGCCGAGAGGAGACACGTGAGTATCAAATGTGACTCAGAGCCACAGTTCCTGCATCTCCCTGAGGCCCTTGATTGGTTGGTTTTACTCAGGCAACATCAGCCTTTGGATTGGTACCTCCTATCACCAGGCATGCAAATGACACCTGCCTGACCATAACATTCTTTTGTGCTTAAGACATTGCTGGGCTGAAAGCCCTGCTCACATTGAATCTTCTTCAGGTGCTTTTAAAGACTTGATGAACTATTTGTCGTTGATAAAAGAATGGGCATGTTGATTAGGTATCATTTGATGGCAGAAAGCCAAGAGCCTATCTTAAATTGACTTAGAAAGTAGAAGTAACTTATTGGTTTGCTAACTGAATAGTCCAGAGGTTGGGATGGGCCTGAGATCTGCTTGATCTAGCATTTCAGTAATGTAACCAAAAACCCACTTTCTTTTCTTCTCTCCCCACTACCTTCTTCAATGTCTGCTTATCCCTAGACAGGCATCTTCAAGGTTTCAAATTGGCTACCAGCAGCTTCTGTGGGCTTTTTGCTTCCTTACCTGCATCCAGTGGAAGCAGAGAGCATCTGTTCCAGTAGTTTTATTAGTGGAGTGAGAAATCTTTTATTTCCAAGCCTTTGGCTGATAGAAATCTCTTTCTATTATGTTGATTTGTAGCAAATCACGTTCCCCCTTCCTGAACATTCCCATCCCACCCTCATTACCATGGGTGAGGTTGGGTGAGAAGGGGGAATGGGCCCAGCTTAGAGCATGGACTGGGGTTCTACCTCTAGCTCATAGGCTCTATCGAGGTGGGGTAGCTTCCTAAGAAAAATCAGGATACTGTTATAGAGAGGAAGAAAGATGGACTCTAGGAGAGCCTTACAGTGTCTACTCCAGGGTACATTTGTTCAGCATTCAGGTTCCAGGTGCTGCCTCTAGAGCGCAGCAGCCTTTGTTCATGAGGCAGTTCCATCCTTGCTTTTACAAGTTCCTACCTTATGAGCATGCAGTAACCTTTAGAACCTATGTCACATTAAAGCAACAGTTTCAGTGGCACACAGGGAAGCTGTAATTTGCCATATTATTTTGCTTGTCACCAGATGAACTTGTATGCGGATGATCTATGCTACTCCTCTTTTATATTTCCTACAGACATTTATGGTTCACCTTGACAACAGAGTTATTCCTCTCTTGCACAACAGGATTCTGCAGTTGTGTATGTCACAGAAGTGGAAGTTTGCATACACCTACACTTCCAGGCATGCTGGCTGCAGGCCTGCCCCTCCGAACGAGACCCAGTCTACTGGTTCTGCCCGCAGCTCCTTGTCATTCTTTTGCCATGGCTTCTGCTCTACTTATCCTTTTAATGCTGTTTCCCAAGATACTGTACTTTTCCTTCCTATTTTCAAAGTCGTGTTCTCTGGGCCACACCCTCTGTTCTTATGGCTTCTAACTGATGTTTGCCAGTGACTTCTAAACCACTTTCAACCAAACACATACTTTCTCCTCTAGATGTCTGTTTTAGCCTGCATAATTAGTTCTTCCTTCTCTCAAATTCCCTCCACAGTGTTGTTGTGCACTGGAAACTGTGGGATTATCTTATATTTCCTTTATTATATCCTCCACTCTCCCATAGCTGCCTGATTAGCAAATCCTGTGATTTCTCTCTGGGAATCTTTAAATTCCTCTCCTCTGCTCCTTCTCCATCACCTTTGCGTTAAAGCAAGATGTCACTACCTGTCACCTGCACTATCGTAGTCACCAGAGTTACATTTCCTGCTTCTAATTTACTTTCTTTCTAGTCTGTCATCATCCTGATCAGCAAAATCAGAGTTTTCTGAAATACCACTCAATCCTGTCATCCTCCTGCCTAACAAAAAAGTCTTAGCTTAGTGGTTCTTAACAGGGACCAGAATTACACCCCTGGGGATATTTGGAAATTTATAGATTGCAGTTTTGGTTGCCATAAGGACTGGGGGACACTACTGGCATTCAGAGGGTAGGAACCAAGTTAAACATTCTGTAGTGCCTGGCGAAGTAGTTCCACACAAGAAAGAATCCGTAATGCTAGTGGTGCCTCTACTGTCTAGGATAAAGTCCAAACTTAGGCCCTTTTTAATCTGATCTCATTTTGGCTTATCAACTTCATTGTCTCCTGCTTCCTCCCATCCATGCTATATGCCAGCCACGTAGTACCCACCAGTCAGTCCCCAAGTATGTCACTGTCCTTCACAATTATGTCTTGTTCTTGTTGTCTGCTTTCAGACAAGTGTCACATATAACATAAAAACAGATAAATTTTGTGTGTGTGTGTGTGTACAAATTGTGTGTGTATATATTTTGATATAAAATGAATAATATTCAAGTGCTCGTGGCTTGTTAAGGGAGACACATACAAAAAAGATAATTACAAAATAGCACGCTAAATAAAATATGCACAGGGTGTTATGGGAGAACCAAGAATGGACACCAAAGGAGCAGGTGAGGCTTCCTGGAGGAGATGCTGCCCGAGCTGTAAAGGAGAGAAATTAGTGGCAAGTGATGGCAATATATATTTCAGGCAGCAGGGGCAAAGGTGCTTGACCCTCATTTCTAAAACCAAATGCCTTAGTTTTCTTTTTCTAACCCCAAGCAAAAATGCCAAAGATAGGGCTCTGAGGATGTCTATACTTTTGCGCTTGGAAAGAGGAGTTACTATGACAACAGTGAGAGAAGACAGATGACCATAGAGATCATATTATAAGAAGAAAGTCACAGCAGTCTTTAGGGCTCTAGAAAACACAGAAGGAGCTCCCAGAGGCCCTACCAGAAGCTCCCACGAATGTGAAGAGACAAAAATTGAAGGAAAGAGAGATGGGGTGGGTGCCCTTCTCAGCCTCCATTGACATGGTAGAGTTTAAATTGTTGGTCAGATTAGATTCGATTATTAGATTAGATGGAATTATTTATTTTTGTGTGGTTAGCAAGCATTTTACAAATTAAAACTCTAGAGCTTTTTAAACTCATCCCTGGTGATAGAAAAGCTGCTCACCTCTAGGAAGCACAAAGCCCTTTATATGGAAAAGTTCATTGTTGGTAGACAACATCATTTTAAGCAGAATTTCCTTATTTATGTACATCAGGAAACAGGATTGTTGTGGCTTTGGGGTCAGGACAGGGAAACCACAAGGCTCTTTACAGCTGGGATCTTAAATGATACTTGTCAAAATAGATTCTCTCTTTATGGTTTTTTCCATAGACCAATAGAGTTCCAGAGTTGCACAAAGTATATTTCTCTTGATTATAGCATTTATCTTACATTTAACTTCCCTTAGAAAGGCAGCATAACTTAAAAGGCATGAATTATCCTCTTCTCATGTCTTCCTTGTCCAGAAGTGTGGCAATGAGGAATGGTCTCCTTGTGGGACAGATGGAGCCCATTATTTATTTGTTTGAAAATAATTCAGAGGCCAGGCACAGTGGCTCAAGCCTGTAATCCCAGCACTTTGGGAGGCCGAGGCAAGAGGATTGCTTGAGCCTGTGGGCTTGAGACCAGCCGGGCAACATGGTGAGACCTTGTCTCTATAATAAACCAAAAAATTAGCTGGGCTTGGTAGTGCACGCCTGTAGTTTCAGCTTCTTGGATGGCTGAGACAGAAGGATCCTGGAGCCCAGCAGGTCAACATGGGGTGGCCGTGAGTGTGCCTCTGCACTCCAGCCTGGGCAACGAGTGAGACTCCAATTCAGAAAAAAAAAAAAGAGAGAAAGATTAATAAAAAGCTTTAAATTAAAAATAATAATAATAATTCAGGGAAAGGGGAGATAGGTATATCTCCTTGTTGTTATTTATTTTTTAAATTTCAGTGTACTGTTTTAAGTAGGTTCTACATTTACATGGTCAAATTTCAGAATATACAAAAGAACATAAAGTGAAGTCTCTCACTGTCTTGTTCCCAGGCACCCAGTTCCTCCCTCCAGAGCCACCACTGTTAACATTTTCTTGTATAGCCTTGCAGAGATATTCTATACAGCATATGCCAGAACATATATAAGTGTATCAGATGGAGCTCTTTGGAAGCAGAAAAGTCAGTTGGCATGTGAGGGCTGGATCCTGTGTTTTTGAAGTGAATGCCCTTTCAGCTGGGCAGGGAAATTTAACATGGGGTGCTGCAGAATTGAAAGCTTTTTGTGTTAGCAGATTATGGTATTATAGCCAACCCAGTTACTACTTTCCAGGTCCCTACCCATATTCTAAGATAAGCCATGGGCCAATAAGGAAAAAACACTGAACTGGGCTTCGGGCCATCAGCATTGAGGTCTGGCTCTCCCACCCTTCCCTGGAGTGCCTGACCAGGCCACTTATCCTGCCTGGACTTTGGGGTCCTTGATCATACAATTAGAACATTAGATCAGGTGATTCTGTGGTCACTGCCAGCTGAAAGCAAATCTCTGATAGGAAAATTAGTGACTTTGTGCTTTAAAACTTGTTTGGATATTTAGCTAGATATTTTTAGATATTTAACTAATGCTAAATTTTGGAATTGTAGTCAAATTAACTAAGAGCCAATTTAAGAATAACTGTTCTAGCAAAGGCTTTTGAAATTGAGTACTTTAATGCATTTACTTGTCAAGATAAACATTTAGAGAGCAAAGTCAGTGTCTTATATCCCTAGTGTCTGGAACATAGTATGTACTTGATACTATGCAATAGAAACAGCAGCAACAGCAATAATAATAACAGCTAACATTTGTAGACTACTTACCATGTGCTAGCTACTTGATACTGAATATCTCCTTTAGCCAACAGACAGTCCCAAACTGAGACACAGAGATTAAGTCACACAACTAATACCTGTGAGACTAGAACTGAACCCACACAGACTGTCTCTCACTTGTGCAGTTTGGCTTGTGGGAGCACTGACAATAAGTATCAAATAATAATGGAAAAAACATACTGTCTTCTGCCTTCCAGAAAAAACTCCCTCTGACAGCTCTCGCTCAGAATATGCAAGAAGCATCAGCTCAGCTGGAAGACTCTCTCTTGGGGTAAGAGTTGCTGCTTTTAGAGAGTCAAGCGCCCTGTGGGTCCGTGGAGGTAGGAGGGCTGGGTGGTGTACATGGCAGCATCTGTGGAACCAGAAGGACAATGAGCATGATGGCATGGTTCATCTGCCAGGAAACTAGCTCAGACTGGAAGAAAGTGGGGTCAATACTGCTGAGTTGATGGAGAATCTTTTTTTTTAGTAGGAGCCAAGTTGGAGTTCAATGGCAGAAAGGGCTGCAAGCAAAAGTCATTGATAGAGTCAATATCCTTTTCTCTAAGCTTGGATATAAAGAATTTGGTCTCTTCCCTGTTCCAGGTGTTGACTCAAATTTAGAAACTCTTGACTAGTCCCTTCCAGTCCGTAAGAGTCACTTATAAGGGTGTTTGGTAGTTGTCTCAAAAGGATATATTTTCTGAATTATTTGAAATTTTTTTTACAATTGGCATATATTATTCAATTAAAAAATCTAATAACAAAGCAGTTTTCATTGTAAGAGAGAGAGTTTTCCCTTTCTCTGCCTGTTTCTCCAGCAAGGCCAGTATCCTTTACTCCTGTCTGCTCTTCCTGTTGTGAGATGGGCCCTGCTTCCCAGCTAGGTGTGGCCTTTTGGCTTTTCACCCCATTTTTCAGGGTCTACAGTCCTCTGAAGGAGAATGGCTTACCACACTCTTCACCTTTCCTTGGTCTTGTCTGTGCTCCCGTGTGTGGGGACACTGGCCCTGAGGGAGGTGTCATGTTCCCCATTCCCTCCAGCCTGCACATGTTCACATATTTGTGCTTCCTCATGCTATCACTGTCATTATCATACCAGAGAGGTGCTGAGTGCTAGTACTGTTCTAAGTAATTACTTTCCCAGTAATAACTCATTTAATCTTCATAATGACCTAGGACACAGGTAATATTAGTACTCTCTTTTACAGATGAGGAAATTGACAGGGAGGGTAAGGAAATTGCCTGAGACCACACACCTGGGAAATAGCAGAGCCTGTATTCAAACTCAGGCAGCTTGGCACCAGAGGGCATGCCCTTAACTACAGTGCCTCAGCCTTTCAGGTGTCAAAAGAATACTATAGAGAGTTTAGTGGGGCAAGGTGGGAAGGAAAGGAGAGAGGGAGGGGCAGAGACAGTAGGGTTGCATCACCTGATGTATACGTTGCATGATATCAGCTACATATTCACAGGAAAACAGAACATGATGTTCACGTAACATGGCTCTTAGGGGTTAGTCAGCTGTCTCATCTGCATGATAGGAAGGAAACACTGTTGAGGCTTGAGTCACAGACCCAAGACAAGTCATGAATTTGACTTCTGATTTAAAAGATTTGCAGGGTATTTTTAGATTACTTGGTTTTCACCTGACTTGAGAACCTAATTCTTGAGTAGGTTGTGACCTTACTATCACCCCTCCCAAAACGCACGCGTCATACACACACACACACACACACACACACACACACACACACACACACACAGTCTCTCACACACACACACAGTCACACACACACAGTCCACACACACACACACACACACAGTCACACACACACACACACACACACACACACACACACACAGTACCTCCCCGAGATAGTCGTTTTCACTTTAAAGCACCAATCTGTGGACTCACATGCTAGGTGATGCCCTAGTTTTATAATATCTTAAAGGCTTTGTTGGGTAGCAACCTAATATATTTCCATCATACAGTAAGCAGAACTAACTCATTAATACATAATCTAGTGCCTAATTTAACGAGCATATGCTTGTTGTTGGGGTGTCTCGTTTTTAAAGGAAGATGCTGGAGACATGCGGAGATGCTGAGAATCAGCTGGCTCTCGAACTCTCTCAGCATGAAGTCTTCGTTGAGAAGGAGATCATGGACCCACTGTACAGCATAGCTGAGGTAGGTGCTCACACTGTGCAGCACAGGAGAGCCACGAGTGATGTGGGCTGGACATGGGTCGTTCTCTCATCTCTAAAATTTTAAGTCAGTGGCTTCAACATATACTCCCTTTTGGAAATAAGGGGAGACAGTTGAATTTACAAAATCTTTGCCTATGAGAAAATCATTCACAAATAAATATTGCCCTTTTTTTTTTTTTTGAGTTGGAGTCTTACTCCATCTCCCAGGCTGGGGTGCAGTGGCATGCTCACAGCCATCCCAGCATCTACACACTGGGCTCAGACAATCTTTCCACCTCAGCCTTCCAGGTAGCCGGAACTACAGGTGCGTGCTACCATGCCCAGCTAATTTTTTGATTTATTGTAGAAATGAGGTCTCTCCAAGTTGCCCAGACTGTTCTCAAACCTGTGGGCTCAGGCAATCCCCTCACCTCAGCCTCCCAAAGTGCTTGAGCCACCGTTGCCCAGCCAATATTGCCCTTTAAAAGTTAGGTTAAAAACTCATATAAGTGCATCCCATTGGGTATGTTCTTCCTTGTAGGTGGAAGTTCCCAACATCCAGAAACAGAGGAAACAGCTCGCTAAACTGGTGTTAGACTGGGATTCAGTCAGAGCCAGGTAAGGAGAAGCTATCAAAATAACCAGTAATGTATTATTAATGTCACATCCGCAGCAGCCATCGCCATTCCACATCACAGGTGAGAGAAAACCACTGAGTGGGCAAAATAGAAGTCGTCACCAATTCATGTACTTGACCCACAGACTTGGCCCCAGCCTTCAAGCGCCTCCAGTAGACCACATTCTCCCACACGTAGTAGTGGGGATGTTGTCAGAACATCCTGTTCTTAGTGAGCCAACAGTACAAGGAAACAACAACATAAAAAGGAAAATCTAAGTAGGTATATTTAACAGGTGAAGGGATGGTGGTAGATAGTTCTAAGAGCATAGCACCATAGAAGGTAGAAGGTGGGAATAAACAGATCTGTGACCCTAATAGCTCCCAAGGGTCCCACCGGGTCACAAACCTTATGTGTTTATAGTGCCTTCACCATCAGGAAATGCTGTGCTCACAAGGGACGAACTCATATAAACCTACATAACCAAATTTAGTGGGCTTCTGATGTGGGAATTGATGTCAGGGATGGAGTCTAGTATTTGTGGCAGGACTGCTGCCTCAGTTCTATTCTGGATGGAGTTTTTATTAGTGATTTACATGACTTTCTTCTTAGGCATGTGAGAGTTGGGAATGGGGAAGTAACCACCACCAGCCCTGGTCTTATTGCATATTTTATCACAAGGGTTGACAAACTTTCTATAAAGGGCCAGATAATAAATCTTTCTGACTCTGCAACCCAGGTGATCCCTGTTGTAACAACTCTGCTGTTTTAGCATAAAAGCAGCCAATAACAATGCATAAATGAATGAGCATGACTGTGTTCCAGTAAAAACTTTATTTGTAAAAACAGGTGGTTTGACTGACTCCTGCTTTGTCAGACCTTTTAATCTTTATTGCAGTCCAGTGAAGTAGATATGGCTACTTCTGTTTGATAAATGAGTGGAAATATAGCTATCATTATACTTTTATTATAGATTTTGAAAATAGCCGTTTCATTTTTCTAAGATGCTGTTGATTATTACATGCCTCATTGATTTAATATCAGTTTATTTGGGGAAAATAAAGAAACACCAGTCCATTCAGTGTACAAATCACTTGTTAAGATGTGTCCTGATTTAAGAAATGTTGAAATGATTTTAAAAAGTGTATCTAGGAGTTCACATGTCTTGAAAATATAATAGTGCAGTTATCAGGTAACAGGAAGTGTCACTTAGTGAATACTGCCACATGCCAGGATTAAGCTACGTTTATTGTATTTCAGCTTATTTGATTCTCTCACCAGTTCCTGTTCATCTCATCTGTATTTTCAGCAGATAATTGGGTGCTTAGTGTGACTCTGTGCTGGATACTAAATGCACAGGCTTCTCAGTGCAACTAGGAGGGAACAGGGCTAGGGGTTAATGTAACATTCCTTACTTTTGAGAGACTTGTTTTTCAGACAAGAGGGCCCCATATATTATCTATATGACTTGTTTTGTGCCTTTGAGATAATAAATGGCACTGTTAGGATTCTAATAGCAAAGTCCACTGTCTCCTTGTTGTGTGTACATGTGATTAGACTTATGGGTGGCAGGAAGTGCAGGCCACCTTGAGGTACATTTTTACTCAAGAAAGGGAAGAATGTTCTAATGATTAAACAAGATCTTGAATGCCCACTCACTGGCATTGGTTGGGCAATATTATAGATGTTTATCTGCAAGGAGTTTTACATCTTGATACATGTATCCCATAGAAGATGTTGACACTGATTATTGATCTTGCGTTCCATGGTCTCATTTCTTAATTAACTTAATTAATTAAGAAATTAATTGCAGAAATCGAAACAATTTAATATTTCTTCTTTACTTTTTACTTATTCCTATGGCTTTTCCCTGGAGGAATGTGATAATAATTAATGTTAAGTATGAATTCAGTGTATGCCAGATATTATATGCACACACACATACATATGTTCTCTCCTTTATTCTCTATAATAGTTCTGCCAAGACGACAGTGTTTGTTATATTAGCTTTACAGATGAGGCAACTGAGTTGCCGAGAGGTTAAGACACTAACTGGCTCACATAGCTGTTTAAGATTGAGCCAAGCTTCAAATGTGAGCATGTCAGACTCCAAGGTCCATGCTCTTTTCACAACATAGCATCATTTTTTTGTGGAGGAACATGAAGTGGGCAGAACATAGTATATTGGGGGCAGTGCAACAGTCTGGGGAGTTTGAGGAATAGCTAACATGAGTTTTTATGCTGCATTTATGTAATATCTGTTTAAATTTGAAGTGTTAGTACTTCCCACAGCACCAGATGTATCCATAGTCAAACAGAAAGTCAAAGCACATTTGAAAACAACAAAAAAGCCAGGCTCGGTGGCTCAGCCTGTAATCCCACGCCTTTGGGAGGCTGAGGTGAGTGGATTGCCTGAGCCCACGGGTTCGAGACCTGCCTGGGCAGCGAGACCTCATCTCTACAATAAATAAAAAAATCAGCTGGGTGTGGTAGCGCATGCCTGTAATTCCAGCTACTTGGAAGGCTGAGGCGAAAGGATTGTCGGAGCCCAGCAGGCGAGGCTGTGGTGGCCAGGAGCAGCCACTGCACTCCAGTCTGGGCGACCGAGTGAGACTCCAACTCAAAAAAAAAAAAAAAAAGAAAACAACAAAAAACATTATTTTAGATTATTATTTCCCATCTATCCCTCTATTTTTAATAGTTTAATTTTTATTTTAAGTGCTTTCATAGCTATTGATTTATAACTACATTACTGAAGTTCTGGCTTTTACTTGCTGAAAGTAATCACAGGTCACAGATGGTAGTAGGAAGAGCCATACGAGTCTTCAGGAGCAGGATCTGACACCCGTGGCACAGGGAACATCTCAGATTAAACCAGGAGCGCACCATTCCATGACAAGAGTTCAGTGATTGGACACTTAGGAAAAGGGGTTCTACAGATTGCTTTTCAGCAGCAGGGCTTGTGTGAGACAATATGTGATCAGTTATGCTGAGAGCAGACTTACTCCCAACACAGTGAGAGGTCCATTATGGTGGAAAGCTAATGTCTTTTTCTGCCTGCTCCTGTTCTTAGAGGATAAACTTAAGAGAAGCTGGTGTCCTGGGCACTGATATCCATTCCAGGTGGAATCAGTTTTGGGGAAGAATCTGTCTCTATTATGTGCTGATGCCAGCTGTTGAGTATGCACAGCCAGTTCTCAGATGCTGGCTACCCCCTTTGTTTTGCAGGTGGAACCAAGCTCACAAATCTTCAGGAGCCAACTTTCAGGGACTTCCATCAAAAATAGATACCCTAAAAGAAGAGATGGATGAGGCTGGAAATAAAGTAGAACAGTGCAAGGTAGGAGAATTTTTTAATAACTATGTACTCGCATCTTTTGGTTTTTGCAAATAATGAAAGAAAGGTCAAATATTGTTACTTATTTAATGTTTAAATAATTCCTATCAGAATACTCTCAGTGATATTAAGAATGGATTTTATTTTCTTCTTTATTTTCTCACACTACATTATTTTTTTACTGAGACGAGATGTCACTCTGTTACCCAGGCTGGAGTGCCGTAGCACGATCACAGTGCACTACAGCCTTGACTTTCTGGGCTCAAGCAATCCAGCATCCCAAGTAGCTAGGGCTATCGGTACGAGCCATCACACTAGGCTAATTTAATTTTTTTGTAAAGATAGTGTCTCACTATGTTGCCCAGACTGGTCTCAAATCCCTGGCCTCAAGCAGTCCTCCTGCCTTGGCCTACCAAAGTGCTGGGATTACAGGTGTGAGCTGCTATACCCAGCCTGTTTTATAATTAGAATAAAACATCATTTGAAATAAATTCAAGGTTGGGTGCGGTGACTCACTCCTATAATCCCAGCACTTTGGGAGGCCAAGGTAAGAGAATTACCTGAGTCCTCAGGTTCAAGACCAGCCTGGGCAACTTGGTAAGACCTCATCTCTACGATAAATCAAAAAATTAGCTGAGCATGGTAGTGCATGGCTATGGTTCCAGCTACTTGGAAGACTGAGGTGGAAGAATTGCCTGAGCCCAGCAGGTTGAGGCTGTGGTGGCTGGGAGCTTGCCACTGCCTTCCAGCCTGGGTAACAGAGTGAGACTCCAACTCAAAAAATAAAAATAAACTCAAATTGTATATTTTTAAAATGTGACAAATTGTCTAAGATTACTTGAAGATTAAATGAAAAAAGGGAAAAAATTATAGCAAAACATGAAGCTATAGCAATTAAAACAATGCATAATAAGCACAAAAATAGAAATAGTATTGTTTTCTAGAATGAATGTTATTCTAAAATTAATATACAGTAAAGTGATCATCATATATCCATAGGGAAGGGAAGGATTATTTTTTAAATGTTGCTTGAGCAGTTGGTTTGTAATTTGTGAGAAATACTTTTCATTTTATAAGTAAAATTTCAGATTAATTAGATGGTTAAGTGATCTCGTTGTCTAGGCATCTATCTAGGATAGGTGTTTATTCCAAATGTTATTTGAAGTGATAATTTTTTGTTTGTTTGTTTGTTTGTTTAGTCTAAGTCTCACTCTCTTGCCAAGGCTGGAATGCAGTGGCACACTCATAGCTACTGCACTCTCAACCTGTGGGGCTCAGGTGATCCTTCTACCTCAGCCTTCCAAGTAGCTGGAACAACAAGCATGCACCATCATGCCAGGCTAATTTTTTGATTGATTATGGAGACATGGTCTCTCCAAGTTGCCCAGGCTGGTCTTGAACCCCTGGGCTCAGGCAGTCCTCTTACCTGCACCTCCCAAAGTGCTGGGATTATAAGCGTGAGCCACTGTCCTTGGCTTCCATCAAGAGCTCTTTGATCCAAGAGCTCATGGAGATTATCCTCAGATGTCATTTTCTTTTACTTTTTTTTTCGGTAACATATATTTTCTTCCATTCACCCAGGATCAACTCGCAGCAGACATGTACAACTTCATGGCCAAAGAAGGGGAATATGGCAAATTCTTTGTTACGGTAAGCACCATCCCTTGACAGAATGTTAAAGCACTGTAAAAATTGTGCCATTTTAGCTTTTCTGCAAAAGATTTCATTTCTAGTTTTGCTCAGCCATTGTGTGTTTGTCCATCCAATGCTAACGTTACTTTTGTTTTTGAATGTGGGTCTGTTCTCAGTTATTAGAAGCCCAAGCAGATTACCATAGAAAAGCATTAGCAGTCTTAGAAAAGGCCCTTCCCGAAATGCGAGCCCATCAAGGTAATGTAACCTGTGTGCGGCTGATACCTCCTTCTTGCCTCTGCCACTTCTGCCTGGGTTCTTCTTCACCCTGACTCCTCTGCATGCGTTTCCTCTGCCTAGGAGGGTACTATTTCCCAGCATAATTTCATCCTTCTTGCTGCCTTCTCTAATTTCTTCCAAACCCAAATTAACATACTAATGGAACAGTTGCAATTCTTTTGAAACTTTCAGTTGAAGAGAAAGCTGGCCCCTCTGGGGAGTGCCTGTCTGGTTTTCTGTTTTCTATAGACTTTAAAAAGTCTAGCATCTCAATGATCTTTTTCCAGATCAGTTTTTTTTGTTCCAAGAGCATCCATTCTGAGGAAAATATTTTAGAGTTTCCAAAGAGAATTTTACAAGCCAGTACTTGATGCCATATCATCGGTCACTTAATGAGTATGATTGGATCATAAGTTGTGATCGCTTCTTTCAGACTCCTTCTTTGTCTTTATACCAGGCTCTTTTTCTTATCATCACTAATATTTTACCCATCATGTTCAAGCACATTACAGATTTTATACACAGGTTATGGCTGGACTGAGCTTTCCCCTGACGTTCAGTTTGAAATTGGACATCTAAAGCTTTTTCTTCCTCCCTGAAGCTTTTGCTGCTACTTGTGATTTACCGTCAGAGATGTACATCATTACCAGCAGAGATGCACTTCAGCTGTTGAGGCAGAAATTGCCCAGCCATCTTTGGATCTATTAGACTGTTTTGCTTGGGGTATGGACCTGCCATGTGGAGCGTAGGCTCCCCTGCAGAACCGTTGATCTTAGCTGAAGGGGGATCAGACCAAGTGCTGAGTGTGATGACTGTGTTGTTGTGAGAGTGCACAAGTGGATGTGGTAAAGAGGGCGGGTGTCGTGGATGTGCATACATGCCGCACCCTTAAGAATGCCACTTCACCCTTCAACTGCAGGAGGTCTTACCAGGTTCTGGCTTTTGGATTATGGAATAGAATATTCTGTGTGTTGACTGATTGCACAGCCAGGTCTTCAGCAATCTCCTGTGCAGTATGTCTGATTTCCTTGACCTTTGCTTTCCTAAAGAATCTAGTTTCCTAGTTGGTAGAGGCTGGTGTTGAGTCATAGTGCAAAGGAAGGAAGCTGCTAGGAAATGTTCCACCTTCCTAGGGACAGACTTGCTGGGCAAGTTCAGAGCACCAAGAACATGAATTTATGAGATACCTGCTGTGGGCTGGGCCCTGCATGGGACAGAATAGTAGACCTATCATCATTTTAGCCTTTGAGTGGCTTAGAGTCTGATTTGGAAGAGTTAACTAACAAGCACAAAAACTCGAAGATTGGCTTTGTTCAGCAATACTGTTTAAAAAAAATAAAAAAAAAACGCGTTCTATTTTTTTCCCCCAAGGCTATTTTCCCTAGAGAAATATGTCAGAAAAACTTGGGGCAGGGGAGAGCTAGGATGGAATAGGGATGCTGGAGTGTGGTGGGGATAGCTGATGGAGGAGTGTGAGTTGTCTTTCTTGCTGAGGTCACCCTTCATCGAGCTGCAGTTCAACTCCTTCCACTTGCCTGTCCTTGTACCTGCTTCTTGCCTTCATCTTGTTTCCTCTTTGTCATCTTCTCTTTTTCAGTAAGAGTGTCCTTACTGTAAAAAAATATGTGACCTGCCACTGCTACCCCTTATACCCCCGTGGACTGCAGTTCACATTCACAGTCAGCTGGTGGTTACTCGGTATCTTCCTGCCCTGAACAGTGTCCTGATTAATCTTATCCTCTTTCATTTTTCTGGTAGGCTCTTCAAATGTTCCCTTTTCACCTGCTACCTCCATTTTCTTACAATTCTCACCCCTTAACCCAGTATATTATTCTGATTTCTACTTTCAATCACTGTGCTATTTAGAAAAAATATGTGTGTGTGTGTGTGTGTGTGTGTGTGTGTGTGTGTGTGTGTGTGTATCTATATCTATATCTATATTGCAGTTCCTGAAGGACCAGTGACCTCTTGTCAGATCCTAGTATTTGACATGGCATGGGCCATCTCTTCCTTGTTAAAATGTTTTTCCTCATTTCACTTGATTGTCTTCTTTCATTGTTAGGACTCTGCGTTCCTCCATTTTTGTGTTCACCCCAGAAGACAGCCTTTCTGAGGTTCAGTTTTTTTTGAGTTGGAGTCTCACTTTGTCGCCCAGACTGGAGTGCAGTGGCCACTCCCAGCCACCGCAGCCTCAACCTGCTGGGCTCCGGCAATCTTTTCACCTCAGCCTTCTGAGAAGCCAGAATTACAGGCATGCGCTACCACGCCTGGCTGATGTTTGATTTATTGTAGAGATGAGGTCTTGCCAAGTTGCTCAGGTTGGTCTCGAACCCACGGGCTCAGGCAATCCACTCAACTCAGCCTCCCAAAGCGCTGGGATTACAGGCTGAGCCACCGAGCCCAGCTAGGTTCAGTTTTTGCTCTATGTTCTCTTTCTTCCTGTCTCTCTTGTCCCCTTTTCCAGCTGTGCCTCTTATCTACATTTTAATCCACACAACCTCCTAAGCATCAGTTCCCTGTGATGACTGGCTCTCATCCTAAACTCAAAAAGGAAAATGATTCTCCCATCACTCCAGCTATCCCTTTCTCCTCCTTGTCTGCCTTATACCACCTTTCTCCAAACAGGCCAGGTCTGAAATCTTGGAGCCCTATTCTCCTTTCTATCTCCACCCCTGTTGCTGGATTCTGTCTGTTTTGCCCCGTGCCTTGCCTTCCTCTGAGTTTCCACTGGCCCACTCTGCCTCATGCTCTCACCACCTTGTTATGTGAGCTTGGGATAAGATGTAAATTCTCTGGTCTTTTCTCAGCCTATTGCCCTCAACAAAATGTGTTTGCCCATTTCTCAGCCTATTTAATTCCTGTCCATCTTATGAGACCCCCCTCCAAGCTCACCTCCTTTGAGAAGCTTCTCTGACAACTGAAGCCACAGTGAACATATTGCCTCCTGAACTATGCTAGCATTTATGGTCTACACCAGAAGTCGCAAACAGCCATATCTTGTTAAACATTTTTTAAAAGTTAGTTGCCATCATTTAAAAGCCAGATGCTTTCATGTAGCAATCCTGATTTCTGGCTTCTCTTGAAGTCATCAGAAATTTCTCATGATGCTGGGTTTGCTTTCCCACATGGCAACATTGGTCTAGTGCTGAGGAGCGGCTGCCACCTTTTGGCAGACCATGTGCTCTCAGCATAATTCACACACCTGTGCTACCTATCCAGCCCCTGTAGCCAATTGTGTTTGCGACCTTTGTCTATACCATTGATCTGCCACGTCTTACTTAGCAAACTTGTCTTGCTGCTGACTGTTACATGTTTATATGTATGTCTTGTGTCTCCTTCACAATTCAATTGCTCTCCCCTTTTGGGTGGGAAGTCTCTGTGAACTTTATGCACCTACTGCAGTCCCTGGCACACAGTAGGTCTGTTGTTGGAGAGGCTAGCACCTGAGGTGCTTTGTCTCACAACTTGCATCTAGGTCAGTGGGTCTCACTTGTGCCCTCTGTCTCCACTTGTACCCAGGGGGTTGGGTGGGGTATTAGGCACATTCTGTTCAGTGATTATTAGAAAGTTGTAGCAAAGGTTAGGAGGATGCCTACCCTTCAGCATTACAGGGTCGAGTTTGTGGTGAAGGTGATTCCAGGTGTAATTTGTAGAACTCCCCTGGGTGATTCTAGTATATCCCCTAAGGAAAGGGTCATGTGGCCTTTTTCAACCTGTGTTGAGGATCATTATTTTTTTAAAAAGGGACAAAATATTCTAGGTACAGTTTGACCTCTGAGAGGATTACCACAGAGCTCTGTCTTCTGGGAAGGGCCAGGCCCCTGGATGCTTTTTCTATCCAATTCCACTGGGCTGGGGCTGGGCCTGGGGCCGGGTCAGAGATGAGGAGGGCTCCTGACAATCTTGACAGTGGCCTGCTTCCTGTTCCTGTCCACTACCTCCCTACCCCTCACCTCTTTCTTCAGCCTTTTCCTCACTTGCTCTTTCCATTCATTTTTAGCTTTTCATGAGCTCTCAGGTCTGTGAATTTGTGGGATTTTATTTTTCTTCCTTTCCCCACATGCAGATTTTGTGAGGGCCTGTACCTTGCTATGATGTAGGCCGAGAGTATGTGTGAGAGGACACACCAGAGTAAATACTGCCTTCTTCCAACCCAGCTTTCTAGTAGCAAAGGGGTTTAGGGACAAAGGTCTATTAATGATGCCAAGAAGGATGTGAGCCTTTCCTGTTGTTGGAAAGAATTAAGTATTTCTCCCTGGAGCAGTTTGCACCTTCTTTTGCTTCTGTGAGCTTCTCAGACAGTATTAGATCTCTACAGTTCCCACAGGCAAGCCAAACCCAACTTGATACTGCTTATTCTAATTTAATATATCCATTTTCTAAATTCTTCTTTCTGTTGTATTGCTTTATTATTTGTATTCCTGCTAAGCTGCCTCACAGGACCTAAAAATAATATAAAATATTGCTTTACTGCTGTCAGCACAGCCTTCAGCCTAAGCTGCTTTGGGGCTTCAGATACTGCATTTTTTTCCACTCAGAAATTTTTGGACCTGTTTGGGGATGCGGCATTCTGAAGCACTGCATGTCATGGAGATGTTGCATTTGATATGAGTTCACATTGACCATCTCCAGCCTTGTACGACAAACGCTTGACTTGTATCTGAAGTTTTCAGAGATTATTTCCATTTTCACAGTAAAGGAATCTATTTCTTGTACTCTAGCTAGAAGACCAGTGCTGCTTTGCATGGCTAGAATAAATTTCTTTTCAACGAAAACAGTGTTTTCCAATGACTCCTCCATTTTAGTGCAAAGCAGCCTGCCTGATGTGTGTTCATGTGGCGTGGCACAGGTGAAGAGCGCCATTGCAGCTTCTACTGGGCAGCTCATGTTGGGTGCCATACAGGCATGCTCAAGGCTTCTGTTCCACAAGTAACCGTCTCAGCCTGGCACATAGTTTGTGCTCCAGTAGATGGTAAATAGCAAAAGCGAATAGAACAGATGTATCCTCTTTTCCCAGAGCCTCAGTTACCAGTCTGCTAGAGAAGCCCCTGTGGTAGTTTGGGGAAGAAAATAGCTTGGTAATGCCATGAGATTATTGTGTGTCTTACTGAACAATTTGCCACTGTAGATAAGTGGGCAGAAAAGCCAGCCTTCGGGACTCCTTTGGAGGAACACCTGAAGCGGAGCGGGCGCGAGATTGCGCTTCCCATTGAAGCCTGTGTCATGCTGCTCCTGGAGACGGGTATGAAGGAAGAGGTAAGGAGGCCTTTGTGGTCTTGCATGACTAGTTCCCATGCCCTTTCTTCTGCCCAGAGCACCATGCTCCTCCCGGCTGCCTTCCACACTCAACCCCCCTTAATTACACTGCCACTGTCAGTTTTGTATAGACCAGTGGCTCTCAGACTTTTGCCACCATGACCCACATTTAAAATCGTGACCTTGTACATTATACCTGCCTGTCTGTGCATGAAACAAAGATTTTACTGAACGATATTTACCTTTTCTACTTGCAGTGCATTCTGACCTTTTTTGTCCTGTCTGATTATTTTGTTTTAAACTCTGGTTGTGATTGTGATAACGGGACAGTGCTTCCTTAGTTTTTAGGAGCAAGCACCTGTATTAAGAATCTTACATTTGTGCAGTACTATGCAACTTTTGAGGGTGAGGGAGCATTTACATACTTAATTTTATGGGATTCTTACCCCTCAAATCCCCATAAACCAAGTAAGGCCGTTCTCATTTCTCTTCTTAAATAGATAAGGAAATTAGCACGCAGGGAGTTCACACTAGGTTAGAGCCAGAATCAAAATGTAAGTCTTTTGTTGTTGTTTGTAAAACTTTTCATTGAAATACAATGTACATACAGAAAAGTGCGCATGTCATAGGTGAGCAGATTGGTGAATTTTCACACCTAAACTCACCCATGTGATCAGCACCCAGATCTAGGAATACTCCAGAAGTCCTCCTTGTGTTTACTTCTGGTCACTTCCCTTCCCCCACAGTGCGACCTCAACTTCTAATAGCCTAGATCAGTGCTTCTCATCTAGGGCCAAATTTACTCCCCAGGAGATGTTTGCCAAGGTCTGGAGATATTTTGATTGACAACTGAGAAGGGGAGGTGCTTGTGGTGTTTAGTAGTAGAGGCCAGGGATGCTGCTGAACCTCCTGCAGTGCACAGGACAGCGCCCCCCCAACAGAGAACTATCTAGTCAGTACCTGGAAACCACGACATTTTGACTTTCTTAGAACCCTGCCTTAAAACTCATGCCTGTCTTGGTTGACTCTTTATGCATTATTTTTCTCCTTTTTCCAAGTAACATTTAGGTCAGTGAAAGTGACTAGCAGCCTTTTCTAACACTTTTTCTTGAAACATCAATTATGCTTTTTCTTTTTAGAGAGGATTGAGTCTCACTCTGTTGCCCAGACTGGAGTACAGTGGGTTGATCTTAGCTCACTACAGTCTCAAACTCCTTGGCTTAAGCAACTCTCCTGCCTCTGCCTCCATAAGTAGCTGGGACTACAGGTGTGTGCCACCATAGCTGGTTAATTTTTTATTTTTTGTAGTGATGGGCTGTTGCTGTGTTACTCAGGCTGGTCGGAACCCCAAGCAGTCCTCCTGCCTTGGCCTCCCAAAGTGCTGGGATTACAGGTGTGAATCACCACACTCAGTTCCAGGATGTCAATTAAAAAAAAAATTCTAAATTTAGAAAACTTATAGCAGTTAGTCTTGTGGAAATAGTAAAAGCTTTTAGATAGATTTCTACTAGGGGCCAGGCACGCTGGCTCAGCCTATAATCCCAGCACTCTGGGAGGCTGAGGTGAGAGGATTACCTGAGCCCGCGGGTACAAGACTAGCCTGGGCAACTTGGTGAAACCTCCTCTCTACAATAAATCACAAAAATATACTAGCTGGGCATCTGTATTTCCAGCTACTTGGAAGGCGGAGGCGGAAGGATTGCCTGAGCCCAGTAGGTCGAGGCTGCAGTGGCCATGAGCAACAAGAGTGAGACTCCAACTCCAAAAAAAAAAAAAAAAAAGATTTCTACTAGGCATATGTATTTTAGTAATGAAGCAGGGTAAGAGCTAACATTGATTAAAAGTGGACTAATCTCTGCCTGACGCTTGTGCTTGGCTCTCTTCCTTCCTTCTGACAGCCCTGCAAGGCAGGCATTATTGCTGCTGTCATAGACAAGATGTGCTAAAGTTGGGATTTCCCTTCCATCAGACTGTATGCAGTTTAGTGTAAGACTCCCAACCTGCCCTTGATGCTAATGACCTTTCATTGTTTTTAGGGTCTTTTCCGAATTGGGGCTGGGGCCTCCAAGTTAAAGAAACTTAAAGCTGCTTTAGACTGTTCTACTTCTCACCTGGATGAATTCTATTCAGACCCTCATGCTGTAGCAGGTAAGCTCCAAGGATGAGTGAATCCTGTCTCATAGATCCTCAGTTAAAAATCCAGTTTTAATTATAGGTTTAAGTGACAAAATGGAAATGGTCTCCTGATGAAATTCTTTAATGTGGCTGGGTGTGATGGCTCAAGCCTATAATCCCAGCACTTTGGGAGGCTGAGGCGAGAGGATTGCCTGGACCCATGGGTTGGAGACCAGACTGGGCAACAGGGTGAGACCTCATCTCTAAGATAAATCAAAAAATTAGCTGGGCGTGGTAATGCACGCCTGTAGTTTCGGCTACTTGGAAGGCTGAGCTACTTGGAAGGCTAAGGCGGAAGGATCGCCTGAGCCCAGGAGGTCGAGGCTACAGTGGCTGGGAGCGTGTCACTGTACTCCAGCCTGGGCGACACAGTGAGACTCCAACTCAAAAAAAAAAAAAAATTATTTAATGTATATATAATGTTAATACACATACACATCTTTTCTATTCCTTTTTTTTGTTTTCGTAAATTTTTTTTTGCCAAGTTGCCCAGGCTCTTCTAGAACCTAGGCAGTCAGCTCACCTTGGCCTCCCAAAGTGCTGGGATTACAGGCTTGAGCCACCGCACTTGGCCAGTTTTCCTAATTATTAAGTAAGGATGAAAGTAGCTTATAATGTAGACATTTTAGACACAAACTTGTATTTTCTTCCCTCCTTTGACACATCCAGATCTATATCTACCTGAAGAGATTATGTTAAAAGGATGGTTTTAAAACTAATTTTATTTTCTGTTGACCTCTCAGTATATTTTTGTAAGAGCCTGAATTTGTTTTACTAGTACTTCATTCTCTAAGCATTCCTGCCGAATTATGATTTGTTATATATACAAATATATACCCTGGAATATTATAATTGACATAATTTTAATTTGTAAAATAATAGGTCCTGAGATTCCCAGCCTAACCACTTTTCATACTCAAAAAGAGTGTTAATGATTTCAGGTGCCTTAAAGTCCTATTTACGGGAATTGCCTGAACCTTTGATGACTTTTAATCTGTATGAAGAATGGACACAGGTTGCAAGGTAAGTTTAAACAACATGGAGTTTTAAAAGTTTAGCGGAATGATGTGATAGTGTGCCCTATTTGCAAATCATTTTACTTTCAGGTATTATAAAATAACATTCAAAATAGTATATTTGTTAAATAATGTGTGTCCTAGTGCTTATTTATGTTTAGAATTAAAATATTGAGTATTATAATTATTAGTGTAGGAACGTCACCGCTTATGTGTTAAGTTTTGTTTTTTGTTTTTGTTTTTAGTTGGAATCTCACTTTGTCACCCAGGTTGGAGTGCAGTAGCACGCTAATGGCCACCACAACCTCAACCTACTGGGCTCAGGCAATTCTGGCTCAGCCTTCCAAGTAGCTGAGGTGTGCACTACCACACCCAGCTAATTTTTGATTTATTGTAGAGATGAGGTCTTGCCAGGTTGCCCAGGCTAGTCTCAAACCCCTGGGCTCAGGCAGTCCTCTTGCCTCTGCCTCCCAAAGTGCTGGAATTACAGGTGTGAGCCACTGTGCCGAGCTTATGTGTTGGCTTAAATTTATGTGATTTATGTGGATGAAGACATATATTGGTACTCATGTAATGGATTAGCTGATCTCAAGCCCCCTTTATATTGAAGAAAACTATTACAGGGGACAAGTGTCATACTGACCAATGGCAGTGTGCCTGTCAAGCTGCATGCAAACTCAGCAGTGCAGTAATATATTGTTGACCACTGGGCACAGTGATCTTTAATCTATAATCCTAGATCTTTGGGAGGCGGAGGTGAGAGGATTGCCTGAGCTCATGGGTTCAAGACCAACCTGGGCAACATGACGAGACCTCATCTCTACAGTACATCAAAAAATCAACTGGGTGTGGTGGCACATGCCTGTGGTTCAAGTTACTTGGAAGGCTGAGGTGGAAGGATTGCCTAAACCAAGTAACTGGTCCAGGCTGCGGTGGCCATGAGCATGCCACTGTACTTTAGACTGGGTGACAGAGTGAAACTTTGACTCAAAAAAACCCTCCATGTATATGTATATGTATAGTTGACCCTTGGACAACTCAGAGGTTAGGGACACCAACTCTGTGCACAGTCCAAAATTCACATATAACTTTTGACTTTAAAAGTTAACTACTGCCACGTTTCCTTCAGACATCTGGCCCTTTCTCTCCCTTGAGAAGTAGATTTACCCTCTCTCTCTGTAATTTACTTTTTAAATAAACTATTTTTCAAAAAAAAATTAACTACTAATATTTAGCTACTAATAACCTACCGTTGACCAGAAGCATTATTGATGATATAGTCAACACATTTTGTAAGTTATATGTATTATATTCTGTATTATTACAGTAAAGTAAGCTAGAGAAAAGAAAATCATAAGAAAGAGAATATTTGTACATACCACTCATTAAGTGAAAGTGGATCATCATAAAGGTTTTCATTCTTGTCATCTTCATGTTGAATAGGCTGAGGAAGAAGAGGGATTCATCTTGCTGTCCCAGGGTGGCAGTTCATCTATGGGTTTTTTCAAATAGTCACAAATCTCAAAAAAATTTTCCAGCCAGGCTCGGTGGCTCAGCCTGTAATCCCGCGCCTTTGGGAGGCTGAGGTGAGTGGACTGCCTGAGCCCGCGGGTTCGAGACCCGCCTGGGCAGCAAGACCTCATCTCTACAATAAATCAAAAAATCAGCCGGGCGTGGTAGCGCATGCCTGTAATTCCGGCTACTCGGGAGGCTGAGGCGGAAGGATCGCCAGAGCCTGGCAGGCGAGGCTGCGGTGGCCGGGAGCGGCCACTGCACTCCAGTCTGGGCATCTGAGTGAGACTCCAACTCAAAAAAAAAAAAAAAAAATTTTCCAATATATTTATTGAAAAACAACAGTCTGCATATAAGTGAACCCTGTGTTGTTCAAGAGTCAACTATGTAATGGTGATATTATTATTATTTTTGTTGTTGTTGTTTTTGAATCAGAATCTCACTGTCATCCAGGCTGGAGTGCAGTGGCACGCCTACGTCCACTGCAGCTTCAACCTGCTGGGCTCAGGCAGTCCTTCTACCTCATACCTCAGCCTTCCAAGTAGCTGGAACCACAGGCACACACCACCATGCCCAGCTTATTGACTGATTGATTGATTGGTTATAGAGACAAGGTCTTACCAAGTTACCCAGGCTGGTCTTGAACCCCGGAGCTCAGGCAATCCTCTTACCTCTGCCCCCCAAAGTGCTGGGATTACAGGTGTGAGACCCGTACCAGGCTAATGGTGATGTTATTAATAATGGTTAACATTTACTGAGCATTTTACTATGTACTAAGTATTGTACTAGTCTTTATACTCATTACCTCCTGTAATCCTTAATTAATATCATAAAAGACAGATGTTATCCTCATTTTACAGATGAGGAAACCAAGGTTTGGGAAGGAATGTTGCCAAAGTAGTAGCAAGTAATTGACAGAATTAGAATTCAGACCCAAGCCTGTCTGACCCAATGCTGTGTTTCTATTTTTTTGTCACTTTCCCTTCACCCTCAACTTCAGTCTGTCTAGGAATAGTTGATTTTAAGCAGGACAGCCTTGTTTAAAAAGTTGTAGAGGCTTCTTTTCAGCTGACTGGCTGGCCTTCCTTGTAGCCTTTTCCCTCATGGTTCTAACTGGCTTCCTCTGCGAGGTGACGAATTCCTCACCCTTAAGAGAATAGGAACAAATCTCACATCCTCTCATATGCTGTTCTCCCATCTGCAGACACTGTTGCCATTTCCTCTCAGACAGGCCATGATTAGATAGGAGCAATTTGTTCTCATCAATTACACTTCTGAATCCATCCCTTCTCACTGAACCAGGTGTTTGTGTTTGAGCTTTTCTCTCTAACTGGAATGAGAGACTTTGTCCCCAGTAGATGGTGTTGAGAGACAAATTCTTAGTCTTTATTGTGTTCTTAGAATCCAGCCTGGTGCCTGGCCTGCTGTCAATATTAATGTTTATGTGACTGAATTAAATGGAACCTAACAATCAGTGTCAAAAAGGGGAGAGTTGTAGGACTTCTTTTATTGAATAGCCTTCTTCACCCCTTCTAACCTCAGCTCTTCTATTTTGAGACTTCTAAACATATCCCTGTAAGAAATAAATTTGTAAAGGGTGTGTTTGGTATATTGATTCCATAGTTAGGAAACATCAAATGGACCTCCATCTCAGTGACACATTGACTGACCTCAAAAGTATAATTATGTTTAACCCCTATCCGTAACTCTCAAGAATGGTTCAGTTTTGGAGGATGGTTCAAGTGATGTTGTGGCGGCAACTGGCAACTTCTAGCACTCTGTCCCTAGTGGGCAGAGTTGACTGCTATACATGCTTCTTTTCGTCCCATTTTTGTTTCTGACAGTGTGTATGTTGCAACTGTGTGGTACAAGAGCTCTCGTAATTGCTTCACAGTCGAAGTGTGCTTCTTCATCTGGAGCCTGTAAGCAGTGTTGAAAGCAAGAAAAGGCCCAGAGATCTGGGTGCCTGCGGGTGTGGCTAGCTGATCTGTGGCTGGGCTGCAGTTAGGGTAGGAGAATCTGGGCTCCATGGAGCCATTCATTAATATACATATTTTCTGGACAGAATTTTTAGTAGTGTCTTGTCTCCTGTGTGCCAAGCATTGGTCTGGGTGGCTTTATATGGTTATACTACTGACATCTTGAAGTCATTCAGCAGAATCAACACTCTTATCCTGGTTTGCAAATCAGGAGACTGAGTCTTGGTGAGGTTAACTTAATTGTTCAGAGTTCAAATAGATAGTTGTATTTGACTCTAAATTTGTTTATTTCCAAAATCTGTGCTGTTTTCCTACTGTGTTTTCTCTGTCAAATGGAAGCATCATTGTTAATATGCAGTTAATAATAATATTTTAATAAATTGTTAGGCATAAATTTTTTTTTTCTTAGTGTGCAGGATCAAGATAAAAAACTTCAAGATTTATGGAGAACTTGTCAGAAGTTGCCATCTCAAAATTTTGTTAACTTTAGGTATGTATGATTGAGCTACAGTGACTCTGTAATGAAGATAGGTTTAGTCCCCAGTAGAGAGGTCATTTAATTCAAGCATGCTTGGCACATTAAAGACAAAACAAAACAAAACACTGGAGAGTAACTTGGGGCTGGTGGGATGGGAATTGATATTTATCATTGTTATGAATCTGAAGCTTCAGTATCATGTCTGGCATTAAAACATAAATTGTCTTCTTATTTTACCACTGGAGCTATTGGCAAAAAAAAAAAATTGTATTTTAGGTTCAGAGTCTAAATCGTTCAGTATGTAAAAGGCAAATTAATCAATAGTTGTACTTTCTAATATCTTTCGTATATGCTGCATAATTTATTTTAAACAGAATATTAGTCATTCTAAATAAAATGTCAAGGAATAGAGGTTAGATATTACTTTATGAAATAACTATATTTCCAGAAGCTTTTCCATGCTAATTTTTTTAGAATTTAACTTCTGTTTTCCTTTTGACTTAAAATGTAGCTTTGAAGACGCATAGAGAAAAGAAAAAGGTGGCCCCAGGGAATAAATAGTCATTTAAAACCAAACAAAAAAAACATTAAATTTAGTCTTGGGCTTTTTACTAAGCTAAGCTAAATATTCCCTTTTAACACCTGAAGTGTTGTTGCCCTGCCTTACAAGTGGCTTGGTATTTATAACATTCCTTATTGATTAACATATCCAACTTGGAATTGCAGATACTTTTTTTTTTTTTTTTGTAGAGATGAGGTCTCACTAAGTTGTGCAGGCTGGCCTCAAACCTGTGGGTTCAGGCAATCCTCTCACCTTGACCTCCCAAGGTGCTGGGATTATAGATGTGAGCCACCACACCCGGCTTGCAGATACTCTTAATCTATTCAGTGTATAATAGTGGGAACTCAGTAATTCTCAGTATGTTGGGTTATGGCCTTTTATTTTGTTCATTTTACTCTATAATTTTTATTGTTTTGTTTTGAATAGGGAGTACATTCCTGTGCTTCAAAATTCAAAAGGTTTACAGTGAAAAATCTCCCTCCTGTTTCCATTCCCCAGCCACCTAGTTCCTCTCCTGAGATGCAAGCAGTGTTTACAGTTTCTTATATGCCTCTCAGCAAGAATTAATGTATATATAAACAAATACGTAAATATATATGTGTGCATATATATTTTTTCTTCCCATTTTTTAAAAACCAAATGGTAGTATATATTGTATATATCATTCTCCTCCTTGCCTTCTTTGCTTACCATCTTAATGTATTTGCTGATACATCTTAGAGATTTTCCTGTGTCAATACAAAATTAATTTTTGAATAAAGAGTACAAAATGAATTTTTTTTTTTTTTTTTTGAGTTGAAGTCTCACTCTGTCGCCCAGGCTGGAGTGCAGTGGCATGCTCACAGCTACTGCAGCTTTGATCTGCTGGGCCCAGGTGATCCTTCCGCCTCAGCCTTCCAAGTAACTGGAACCACAGGCATGTGCCACCATGGCTGGCTGATATTTTGATTTATTGTAGAGATGAGGTCTTGCCATGTTGCACAAGCTGGTCTTGAACCCCTGAACTCAGATAATCCTCTTTCCTCCACCTCCCAAAGTGCTGGGATTAGAGATGTGAGCCGCCTCGCCTGGCTTAAAGTTAGTTTTTTTTTTTTGAGTCAGAGTCTCACTCTGTGGCCCAGGCTAGAATGCAGTGGGTGGCATGATCATGGCTCACTACAGCCTGACCTCCTGGGCTCAGGTGATCCTTCCGCCTCATCCACCTTAGGAGCTGGTACTACAGGCGCATGTCATCACGTCTGGCTAATTTTTGTGTATGTTTTTTTGTAGAGACGAGGTCTTGTCTCAAACTTATTGCCCAGGCTGGTCTCAAACTCCTAGCCTCAATCAGTCCTCCTGCCTCAGACTCCCAAAGTGCTGGGATTATAGGCATGAGCCACCAGGCCCTGCCAAAATTAATTTTGTGCTGATGATTGTGTAGTACTCTACTGTATAGATATACTATGATTTATTTATCTAGCTCCCTATTGATAAGTTCTTAATTTTTTGCTTTTGTACTGCTGAACTTACATATGAAGAGTATATCTATATGCTAAATTGGATATTTTATAATTACAAATAAAGGTTTTCAAATACAGCTTCCTTTATGCAATATACCTATGCTTCTAATTTTGTATTAAAATTATACTGAGCCTACTATTAATTGTCTAGTAATTTGAGAGTAGAATAGATAAAGCACAAAGGATAAATGGATAAGAAATACTAACAAATAAAGGTTGAATCATTGAAATTTACATTTTGAGCTACTTTCCTCTTCTGAGCCCTAATTAGTCTGTTCTCTGAGACAACACAAAAAATTTGTAAAATGCTTAACATGAACCAGATTCTGATTCAGGAACACACTTCAGTTAGAACCTTAGCAGCCTGAGATTGAACACCTGGGCAATAAGAGAATATTCTGCAAATATTTCAGAGGAGAAATATTTTTTTCTTCTCTTTTGTTCCATAGGTATTTAATCAAGTTCCTTGCAAAGCTTGCTCAGACCAGTGATGTTAATAAAATGACTCCCAGCAACATTGCGATTGTGTTAGGCCCTAACTTGTTATGGGCCAAAAATGAAGGGTAAGTAATTGTTCCTCATATCATATCATTTTAATTTCTTCTTTCCACCTGATAGCATGAATAGAAATATAACTCAAGCTACCCATTCTAGTTTAAGGTGCACCTCAGGGTGTTTTGAAGTTATTTTTCCATTCAGCTGACATTCTTCGAGCCCAGCTCTGACCTGGATGCTCTCCCTGATGCTGGTCACACATTGGTGTATAAACCTCTGCTCTTGGGCAGTCAAGCAGCTCAGTGGTTACTGTCCAGTGATTAGATATACACACACATCTGTGTAGTTGTGTGTGGTATTGTTGGAGAGTGCAGAACTTTACCTCTACCCTCTTAGGGTCTCTGGCCGGCCTGAGAATTAAATTTATGTAAGACAGATTAACAGGAGATTTTTACATGTACATAGAAGCCCCCATAGGAAAATGAAGACCCAATGAAGCAATTAGAGCCAAACGCTTATATACTAAGTCAGACAAAAAGTAGTAAATTATGAAAACGTGACAAGACAGAGGGGCTTGAGCTAGGGGAGCTAATTGTGAAGAAAATACTAGGAAGATAGATAAGGATTAGTTTAACAAAGTTTGTTTATAGAGATGTCTCTCATCCTCAATTCCCCATCTCTGCTGCTAAGAATGTTTCTTTCCCCCTTGTGTAAATAGGGCACTTTTCATGTGATAGTTTATCTCCTGTTGGAGCACCTTTCTTGCATCTGATGTTTTTCAAATGCCTTTAACTCAAGATAATCCTTATGCCAAAGGGGCATATTTTGGGATGGCATATGCTGCCACCCGTAATATCATAGACATTATAAAGTGTGATGGCAACACAGATGAAGGAACATAATTCAGGCTGAGAAATTCAAGGAAAGTTCTGGTTAGGAAGTGGCACTTGAGGTGTCTCTTGACGAGTTAGTGGATTCCTACAGCTGGGACCTGCATGGTCCAGGGCATCGCAGGCATAAAAGGGCCTGGTTTTCATCATTCAGGGGTGTCATCGTCTCTTGACAACCCTGAAGATAAGGAAGATAAGACTCTAACTGGGAAGGCCAGAGCCCAGTTATGAAGAGCCTCACATATCCTGCTGAGGTGTTTGACACTTATTTTGGGGTCATGGGGGAGTCATCAAGGTTCCTGAGCAGAAGAATGACTTGATTAAATTGCATTTAGAGAGATAATTTTGCTGGCATTGAGAAATGAGGACTGAATAGAGGAGATGGTTCAGGGGGATCGACCTCACTTAGTCTTCACAAATAATTTTTTTTTTTTAGTTGGTGTCCCACTCTGTCACCCAGGCTGGAGTGCAGTGGTAGGGTCACAGCCACCACAGCCTCAACCTGCTGGGCTCAGGTGATCCTTCCACCTCACCCTTCCAAGTAGCTGGAACCACAGGCATGAGCCACATGCCCAGGTAGTTTGTTTATTTATTTATTGTAGAGACGAAGTCTCACCACATTGCCCAGGCTGGTCTCGAACCCCTAGGCTCAGGTAATCCTCTCACCTGAGCCTCCCAAAGTGCTGGGATTGCAGGCGTGAGCCACTGATCCCAGCCCTTTTTTGTTGTTGTTGGAGTCTCACTATGTCACCCAGGCTAGAGTACAGTGGCATGCTCATGACTACCTCAGTTTCAAGCTGTTGGGCTCAGGCGATCCTTCTGCCTCAACCTTCCAAGTAGCTGGGACTACAGGCATGAACCACCATACTCGGCTAATTTTTTGATTTATTGTAGAGATGAGGTCTTGCCAAGTTGCCCAGGCTGGTCTCAAATCCCTGAACTCAGGCAGTCCTCTCACTTTGGCCTACCAAAGTGCTAAGATTACAAGTGTGAGCCACTGCACCTGGCTACAAATAACCTTTTGAAGGAGGTACTATTGTCCTCATTTTTGTAGATGAGGCTGCTGGATCTTAGAGAGGACAAGTGATTTGCTAAAGGTTACGCCCAAGTGCTAGTTACTGAGCCTGTATCCTTAACTATCCCTTCCCTGCCTTCCATTCCTGCCAGTTAACTTTGTAAAATGATGAACCATTCAAGTTGCCATTAAAAGTACAGTGACTGTATGAATTTCAGCCGGGCTCGGTGGCTCAGCCTGTAATCCTGCGCCTTTGGGAGGCTGAGGTGAGTAGATTGCCTGAGTCCGCAGGTTCAAGACCCGCCTGGGCAAGCGAGACCTCATCTCTACAATAAATCAAAAAAATTAGCTGGGCATGGTAGCGTGCACCTGTAGTTCCAACTACTTGGAAGGCTGAGGCAGAAGGATCACCGGAGCCCAACAGGTCGACACTGCGGTGGCCGGGAGTGGCCACTGCACTCTAGTCTGGGCGACAGTGAGATTCCAACTCAAAAAAAATAAAGTACAGTGACTGTATGAATTTTAAAGTCTTTTTTTCATTCACTTACTCATGTATGCCCAGTCTTGTATCAGAAAGTATTTATATTTAGAAGATTATATTTAAAAATCTAATAGTAAGCCGGGCTCAGTAGCTCAGCCTATAATCCCAGCACTTTGGGAGGCCGAGGCGAGTGGTTTGCCTGAGCCCATGGGTTTGAGACCAGCCTGGACAACTTGGCGAGCCCTCATCTCTACGATAAATAAAAAATTAGCCGGGCATGATAGTATGCGCCTATAGTTCCAGCTACTTGGAAGACTGAGGCAGAAGGACTGCTGGAGCCCAGCAGGTTGACTCTGGGATGACCGTGAGTGTGCCACTGCACACAAGCCTGGGCGACGAAGTGAGACTCCAACTCAGAAAAAAAATAAATAAAAAATAAAAATCTAATAATATAAAGCAAAATTAAAGATAAGTAGGCTGGGCATGATGAATCATGCCTATAATCCTAGCACTTTGGGAGGCTGAGGCAGGAGGACTGCTTGAGCCCAGGAGTTCAAGACCAGTCTGAGCAATGTGGTGAGACCTTGTCTTTACAAAAAATTAAACATCAGGCAGGCATGGTGGTACACGCCAGTAGTCCCAGCTACTCAGGAGGCTAATGTGGAAGGATCACCTGAGACCAGGAGGTCAAGGCTGCAGTAAACCATGATCCTGCCACTGCACTCCAGCCTGAGTGACAGACTGAGACTCCAACTCAAAAAGTAAATAAATAAAGATAAATAGATATACAAAGGTAACTATATAGATTATATCTTAAAGCAAATAAATTTCAGACTAAAAGAGTTAAACATAAAAAGTAAATATTTGTTAGCTTTTGTGTTAGGTAAGACTTTTCTAAGCCCAAAAGCAGTGCAAAAAGCAATAAATTTAAAATTGACAGATTTGGTTCAATAACAGAAACTTGTATGTGTCAGAAAACATCTTAAACAAAAGGAATTCATTAAATAGGAAAAAGTTCTTCCACAAATATCCAGAATACATGAAAAGGTCTTATGAATCAAAGGACAAATAGTATGTCTTTAAAAAAGAAAAATTAGAAAGGACATGAGAGAACAGGTTCCTCCTGAATCTAGCAGGGTTCTAAAGTATGAAGACTGACCAAAACTCAGGTGGATGTGGGGGATGGGAAGGATAATTTGCAGGCAGAGCTTGCATTTTAAACTAGAATTTGAAAGGAGCTAGAACTGTTCTTTGGTTGGACAATGGGGTGAAAATGTTCTGGTGGGACAAGAAATCCAAGTGACAATAGGAGAGAAGGGAGAGATCTGAGGCAGTCAGAGCTGAGACCAAGTTTCTTGGGAACCCAGTGTCTTCATTTACAAAATAGGCCTCATAACAAATTGTAAAAATGAAGTTAAATAAAATTTTATTTAACTTCATTTTTACAATTTGTTATGAGGCCTATTTTGTATGGCACGTGCTCAATAAATGGCAGGCCTTTTGCAGGTTTTTGTTTTTGTAGTGTTCTGACGCTCAACAGGAATATGAGCTTGACAGCAGGGATAATGATTCTTGCTTATTTTCTTCTTTTTGAGCCCTGGCATCTGACACTTTCAACTTTTGACACTCATCTTGAGTCCATTTCATATATGTGACGACATTAAGTGTATAGTTGGGGACTCAGGTTTTCTGATGTAATATGAGACACACTGTAACAATACATGTTCTTTGTGACAACAGAGGCAAAATTGATTTTTAGTAATCTTAGGTCTTAGAATGTAGCTATCATGTATGATACTATTCTAGTGGGAAAGTACAACCTTTGTTCCAAACCAATTTAAGGCCAGGCGCAGTGGCTCAAGCCTATAATCCCAGTACTTTGGGAGGCCAAGGTGAGAGGATTGCCTGAGCCTGCGGGTTCCAGGCCAGCCTGGGCAACATGGTGAGACCTCATCACTACAATAATAAGCTAGCCGGGCATGGTAGCATGCGCTTGTAGTTCCAGCTACTTGGAACACTGAGGCGGAAGGATCATCTGAGCCCAGCAGGTGGAGGCTTCGGTGGCCAGGAGTGTGCCACTGCATTCCAACCTGGGCGACAGACTGTCAACTCAAAAAAAAAAAAAGTCCAGGCTCGATGGTTCAGCCTATAATCCCAACACTTTGGGAGGCTGAGGTGAGTGGTTGCCTGAGCCTGCGGGTTCAAGACCAGCCCGGACAACTTGGCGAGACCTCTTCTCTACAATAAATCAAAAAAATTAGCTGGGCATGATAGCGCATGCCTGTAGTTTCAGCTACTTGAAAGGCTGAGATGGAAGGATCGCCAGAGCCCAGCAGGTCGACGCTGGGGTGGCCGTGAGCATGCTACTGCACTCCAGCCTAGGCAACAGAGTGAGACTCCAACTCAAAAAAAAAAAATTTAAAACCAGCATTTGACACACTGGTATTGATTGGCTTAACTGTTCAAAGAACCTGTAGTGCAGTGGACACTGTAATTACCACAGTGTGGACTAAGCGAGTAGGGGTGATCGTTTATAGGCCAAGACCTTGTGAATTTGATTTTGAATTTGTATTTAAAATTTTTATGCTTTGAAAATAATTAAATTGCCCTGATAACAACCTGTAGAAATTAGAGGCTGCCTAGGGGAAGCATTTCAATTTTGTGAACTTCCTTTGCAGAACGCTTGCTGAAATGGCAGCTGCTACCTCTGTCCACGTGGTTGCAGTGATCGAGCCCATTATCCAGCATGCTGACTGGTTCTTCCCTGAAGGTAATTATCAACTCACTTTCCTTGACTGCCAAAGCAATATGAGAAGAGGATAAAAGCCTTCTTAAAGAGGAAAAAATCCATCAGTAATCCCTTCAAGATTGTACAATTGGCTTCAGTTTTATGTTTTTTTCCCCAGACTCTGTTCATTTGCATTTGTATTTTGACATAATGGTAATCATATTATATTGTATTTCAATTAGTCTCACTGAAACATATTCAACTGATGTTCATTGAATACCCACTAGATGCCACATATTTGCTGGTGAGACATGCAGTCTTCCTTGAAGGAACTGGGCCACTGGAAAAGACAACCACATAAACAGATAAATTATAGTACATGACAAATTAGAAGATAGGTAGATGGCAGCCAGACACAGTGGCTCACGCCTGTAATCCTAGCACTTTGGAAGACTGAGATAGGAGGATTGCTTGAAGCCAGAAGTTTGAGACCAGCTGCAACATAGTGAAATCCCATCTCTTTAAAAAATGAAAAAAAATTAGCCAGGCTTAGTGACATGTGCCTGTGGTCTTAGCTACTTGGTGGGCCAAGGCAGGAGGATCACTTAACCCCAGGAATTTGAGGCTGTACTGAGCTATGATCACTCCAGTATGGGTGACAAAGCAAAACATTGTCTCTAAAAATAAAATAAATAAATAAGTAAAAATAAGATAGGTGGATGAAGAAAGATTTGACAGACTCAGAAATGGGAGCCAGGGATTGCTTTGTAAAGAGGTGATGTTGGCTGGGCTCGGTGGCTCAGCCTGTAATCCCAGCACTTTGGGAGGCCGAGGCGAGTGGATTGCCTGAGCCCATGGGTTCAAGACCTGTCCAGGCAACTTGGCAAGACCTCATCTCTACTATAAATAAAAAATTAGCTGGGCGTGGTAGTGTGCGCCTGTAGTTCCAGCTACTTGGAAGGCTGAGGCAGAAGGATTGCTGGAGCCCAGGGCAACGGAGTGAGACTCCAACTCAAAAAAAAAAAAAAGAGGTGATGTTGACTGTGTAGGAGTTTTCAACTTGAAAGAAGGCTTTTTGTTTCTCTAGCTAGATTTTGTATTTGTGCAAAGGTGAAAGATAAAGCTGGAAAGGTTAATTGGGAGTGGTTGGTGAATGTCTGAGTTGGCTGAGTCAAAGAATTAGGATTTTGGCCGGGCTCAGTGGCTCAGCCTGTAATCCCAGCACTTTGGGAGGCCGAGGTGAGTGGATTGCCTGAGCTCGCGGGTTCGAGACCCACCTGGGCAACTTGGCAAGACCTCATCTATACAATCAATCAAAAAATCAGCCGGGCGTGGTTGCGCGTGCCTGTAGTTCCAGCTACTTGGAAGGCTGAGGCGGAAGGATCACCAGAGCCCAGCAGGTCAGGCTGTGGTGGCCGGGAGCGGCCACTGCACTCCAGTCTGGGCGACAGAATGAGCCTCCAACTCAAAAAAAAAAAAAAAAGAATTAGGATTTCATCCTGTAGATAATAAATTTTCAAACCAGGCTTATTATAGTCCTGAAATCCACAGCGGTTCCTGTCGCCCCCCTGGGGGGTGCTGGTTGGGCAAGTGTTGGGAATCCACGCTTGTTTTCCCCAGAACAGCCCTGTAGCCATGATACCTGGAATGTAAGCCCCATTATATCAGGGCTGGGCCCATCTTTTCTTCATCACTGTCTTCTTATTGTCAGAAATCACACCTCATGGAGGTTGCCAGTGAAGACTGGAAGGATGAATCAATATTACCATTCTGTCTAAGATTTGAACATTCTGTACTCATTGAGCATTCTGTGCTCATTATCTTCTTCTGTATTCCAGGATTTTTGTTCCCACAAAAGGGAAAGCAGAAGAGTTATGTAACTTATGTTCTGACTCGGATCCCCTCCTCTGTCTCTTGTTCTCTTATGTTACCTCCCATTGGTTTTACAAATCGTTCTTAACAATGAGAATGCCTGGGGGGCTTCCACTTGTGAAATAGTGGGGAGTCTTGCAGACTGAAGAATGAGTTTCCTGTTCCAATGGGAGTGTCTTAGGGCTCCCTCGACTACTGTGTTCTATGTCTCATGCTTTTGTTTAATTTTCTCTTGCAGAGGTAGAATTTAACGTATCAGAAGCATTTGTACCTCTCGCCACCCCGAATTCTAATCACTCATCCCACACTGGAAATGACTCTGATTCGGGGACCCTGGAGAGGAAACGGCCAGCCAGCATGGCAGTGATGGAAGGGGATTTAGTGAAGAAGGAGAGGTGTGTTTCGACCACTCACTTGCAAATCAGCAGTAGATGTCATGTTGTTAGACCAGTGATATCTGGTACTGGCTCAGTGGATTTGGGATTTGAGAGTGGCCCCTTGTGTACCGAAGACCGATAGAGTTTAGATAGTTTCCAGAATTCTGCTGTAGGCCATTCCAAGCATTAATCTGATGATAAAGTAGGTATGTAGCTCATTAGTTAACATTCATACCATATGCATTCAAGCTTAACTTGATGGTCTGTGGTAAGCCCTACAGTGGAACAGCATCATGCACATGTTACAAATTCACCTAAATACTTGATTGGGGAAAACAAAAGAGAAAAGAAATAAATAAATAGCGTGTACTTTTGTTCAGGATTGAGTATGAGAACGACCCACCCCTCACAGTGAGTTGTGGGATTTGGTGTTTAAAGAGACATTTTGGTATAACTTGGCATTACAATGGAAGCCGACCATTGAATTTGATATTCAGCTGGAGAAAACTCAGTATTTGTTAATTCTAGGAGGAAAAAAAATTGCCATGTTGAACTTAGTGAAAAGCAGTATGTGTGTATATGCTATTCTCTATGGACAATTTGTAGAATTTAAGGGTAATTAAGACTCTGTGATTTTGGTCTTCAGATGCTAACTTGTAACGTGTGTATGATCGAATGCCACTATGCTGACGAGTATTGCAAAGAGTTAAGAGGCCTGTTGAAAGTAACATGCGTTTCTTGCATATATGTAATAATATTGCTAGAAATAGTTTTACATTAAAACTAAACGAGCTCTTATTTTAATTGCCCAGTTCTATAGTGAGATGAGTGTTTTGTTTGTTTTGTTTTATTTTGGATTTTTTACCCATAGTAAAGGAACATGCTTTACTTTCTCATTCTATTACTCCAAAATTCACATTTCTTCTGTCCAGACATTTTACTTATCTGAACCCTCATGCACACATTCCATAGTGTTTCCTGATGACAAATTCTATCCATTACAAAATTAGCTTTCATATATTTTAAGTTACAAAGTGTGGTGTTTTGAGTCCAGTTAGCACATGGCAGACACTTCTCAGTTCTCTGCCTGGATAGATTCTCCTTGCCAGCTGATCCAGTCAACATGATCTTAGGGAGCCAGCTATCTTTTTTATTTTTTGAACCGAAAAATGTTTTCAAGTTTATGCACTCATTTCCCCAAACACAGATTTAAGATAGGAATTAGACAGTATGGGAATAAACACATTAGCGATGTCACTTAAGGTGAGGCCTGCCTGTTTGCTTTCAGCTGCTCACACCCAAATTGATCAGACGTTGATCAGTATCAGGTTCATTGGCTTTGCTCAGGTTTAAAGCCAATTGGAATCGCTTGCCTCGGTAATAGGGATGACCTTTATCTGGTCCTTGCCGCTTTGCTGCTTGCTGGGCAACTTGGGTGGCTGTCCCCGTGTGTGGTTTTAACACGTGTGAACTGACGGACTTCTGTCTCAGTAGTCGGCTTGCATGGTGTGTTGACTGTTTCTTCTCTCTGTGTAGCTTTGGTGTGAAGCTTGTGGACTTCCAGGCCCACCGGCGGGGTGGCACTCTAAATAGAAAGCACATATCCCCTGCTTTCCAGCCACCACTCCCGCCTACAGATGGCAGCACCTTGGCGCCAGCAGGCCCAGAGCCCCTTCCCCAGAGCTCTAGGGCTGAAAGCAGCTCCGGGGGTGGGACTGTCCCCTCCTCTGCAGGCATACTGGAGCAGGGGCTGAGCCCAGGCGATGGCAGGTAAGGAGGCCGACTTCTGCTGGCAGTGGAGTCTGAACACCCCAGCCTTCTTGTAGGTGGTGGCCTTTGGGCATGGCATTCACACCCAAAGAATCACTCTGGCATGGAGTGACCCAGATTCACTTTCACTCCTTCTGTTAGCAAAGGACAGGGAAAAAAAGGCTGCAAATTGCTTGCTTCCTTTTCTGTTTTCAAAAGAAAGCAACATTTGTTTGCACTCTTTGCCATACTGCTTTGGTGCTGGAAACTGGAAGCCAATAGGTATTATAAATCTATTTTATAATCTATTATAATACTGCAGGATTATTTATTTATAAATGTATAATACATAAATATATATTATTTATTTATTTATAACCTAGCAGTATTATAAATCTCTTTTACCTGTTTGATGTGTACCTGTCAGTATTCATGTACTATTTTCTTGTTGTCACTCAGTATTCTAACTAGTAATCATTTGAATGTAGCAAGTTAAATTGTAGTATTTCTGGCATTCATTTATTTATTCACTCATACATTCATTCACTTAGTCAAACATATTTACTGAGTCACTGATCTGTGCCAGGCACTGTACTAAGCACATGAGATGACTAAGGCTCCACTCCCCCAGACCTAGTTTTCAGTCTTGTAGGAGAGTTGACCCATGAGTCCAAGGAAGAAAATAAGATGGTAGATTTTCTTAAAAAGCCCTTTTGCTAAGTCACTTGGAGTGGACTGCAAATGTCTAGTAACTTTTAAGGAGAGGCACCTTGTACTTGAACTTTCTGTTTAATTGGCATTAATTCAGTTATGCAAGGAGATGACTGTCAGAGGTATTTCAGATGGTACCTCTCATGATGCAGACCTGGCAGCTACTGTAACATTGAGTCCCGCCACAGAGTATGTGCTAGCATTTCTTTTTCTTCTCTTTTTTTGAGTTGTGGTCTCACTCTGTTGCCCAGGCTGGAGTGCAGTGGCACGCTCATGGCCACCACAGCCTCAACCTGCTGGGCTTAGGTGAACCTTCCACCTCAACCTTCCAAGTAGCTGGAACTACAGACATACACTACCACGCCCGGCCAATTTTTTTTGTTGTTTGTTTGTTTGTTGTAGAGATGAGGTCTGGCCAAGTTGCCCAGGCTGGTCTCAACCCCATGGGCTCAGGCAATCCTCGCACCTCAGCCTCCCAAAGTGCTGGGATTATAGGCATGAGCCACTGCACCCGGCTGTGCTACTATTTCTATTGTCATTTGCTCAGTGTTAGCCACCTACAAAGCATGTATGATCATATGTGAAGTAAAAATAAATGTGCATAAAACAAGGACAGCCTGTTTATCCACACATTTTTTTCCTCACATGGAGAGATGAATTTGCCTTGGGGGGACTCCCTCCTTTTATCATCCTGAGGGTGTGCGAGGGGGAGCCTCGGAGTCTGTGCAGTTGCTTATGAGGTCGGCATCTTGTTTTGTCATCAGAGCTGGATTCTGAGTGCTTTGTGCATTCCTCAATTCCTTTTTACTCCCTTAGTTTGGAAAAGTTTCTTTTCTGTTAAGAAGAATTAAGGCTTCAAACTTTGCAGGGCTTCGTTTGCACATCACAGGCTCCATGTTGGCTTTTCCGCAACTGTTGCCTCATTCATGTCTCTGTTTAACTTTTTTTGTTTGCGGGGAAAAAATAAGCAAATTCATACATTTTCATTTCTTCATGACATTCAATTTGTTTAATCAATGCTAAATATTAATACATTATTTAAGACAATGATTTGGAGTATCAGTTATCAATTTGCTTTTTGTTTTTTAATGCTGTATTCTGTAGATATTTTTGTGTACATTTCACTAATGGCATTCACTCTTTGTTGACCTTGACAAAATGTAGGTGTAATGTTTATATAAGTTGTAGACCAGAAAGCCTGAGTTCTGATCTTTTTCCTGCTACTATTGACTCTGGATTTTGAGTAACAGTTTAGCCTTTCAGAGTTTCTCTTTCCTCAAGTTCAAATTTTTTATAACCAAGCACTTTATAATTTAGAGTCTTATCTTGCCATAGCTTTTGTTTAGTTTTGTATATGTCAACACCCAAAAGCCCTTTTATGATATTAAATACTTCCCATTTTAAGTAAGCATAGGAGAACTTGCCAATGTATTGTTAGTTGCTTTGAAATAGTCTCTTTCATGATGTTGGTGGGGCAGAATGCTTGGAGGCCAGTCTGATGGAAAGAATTTCATAAAATAAGTAGTTCTGTAGTTCCAGATACTTGGGAGGCTGAAGCAGGAGAATCACGTGAGCCCAGGAGTTCAAGGCCAGTCCAGGCAACATAGCGAGATGCTGTCCTTTAATTAGAAAAAAAGGAAAAAAAAGTAGTTCTTCTTGGCATCAAGTAAAATGAGCTTTTCAGCCCAGTGTGAATTATTTGAAATTTCACATCATCTCCTCGCCTGTGGAAACTCTGCTTGGAATCTTATATTTTATAGTTCAGTATGTTTAGCTCTTCCAGCTGGAAATGTCTGACACCTAACTTGGTTTTTACTTCTCTTAGTCCTCCCAAACCCAAGGACCCTGTATCTGCCATTGTACCTGCACCAGGAAGAAACAGCAGTCAGATGGCCTCTGGCCCAAATCAATCCCAGGCAGCTGCTGGCTCCCACCAGCTCTCTGTGGGCCCAGCTCACAATGCTGCTGGGCCTAGCCCGCATACCTTGAGACGAGGTAAGTGCCCCCCCCTTCCTTCTCGCTCTTGGGGAAAGATGTATAAACCTCCTTGAGTTAATGCAAGGATTTAGCTGGTGAGACTTTTGGGCAGATCTTTTTCATCTGTTATTCAAAGGCAAGCAGGAAAATCAGTTGTTCAAGAGAAAAACCATTAAAGAGCAAGGAAAAACGAGGGAACAGAAAAGCAAACATTTAAGAATATGTTTTCCTTAGGAGCTACAAAACTTTAACAAAGAATCACTTCTCCAGGAACACTCCTGGTTTTCCAGGCATCTGGTATTCTAAGTCCTCTCTCTTTTTGGGAACCATCACAGCCTCTGTACTTACTGGCTTTGCAGTTCTGAGAGTCACTGTAGTCTCTGAATTGAGGTCAGGGCTCTCTGGGTCTGATTAACATACTGAACTGCTCCCACTTGTCTCCCCTGGGGTCCTCCACCCAGCAGCCAGGGGAGTTGCTTTAAAACCCCAAGCAGATTATGTCATCTCTTGGTTAAATTCTTCAATGGTTTCCATGCTAGCCTCCCACCCAGGGTTCTTTGTGGTCTGGCCAGAGCCTGCCTCTGAGCCCATCTCTTATTCTGTTCTTCTCTCTCTCATCATACTCTGCTCTTTGTTTCTTGGATTAGCTAAACTCATGTCTCCCTTGGTGCTTCCAGAACATTCTGTCCCATATCTTCATGCAGTTCCTTCTTATTATTCAGGTCTCAGCTCAGAGGTCATTTCCTGACCATCCAGTCTGAATTAGTGACCATCTGCCATCCCCATGAACATACAAATTATTCTCTAGCATATCACTCTTTCTTTCGAAGCATTTTTCTCAATTTGAAATTTTTAAATCTGTTTTTTCACTTATCACCAGTCTCACTAAGGATCTCGTAGTGAACTGGAAGCTAATTTGACTCATGTACCTCCATATTTCTAACCTTGTATGTACCTGTCACAGAGTGGGCACTCAAGAAAAATTTGTGCATCTAGGAGCTCTAAGTGCTTCTTAGATTTAGAAAAACTGGTGGTGATCTTGCCCCACACTGGAACATTTGGTAATGTCTAGGGACCTTTTTGGTTGTTACAGGTAGAGAGAGGAATACTGCTGGCATCTAGTGGGTAGAGACCAGGAATGCTGGTAAACATTCGACAGTGCATGGTACAGCCTTCCCAACAAAGAATTATCTGACCCAGATGTCACCAGTGCCTCGAATAAGAAACTGTGGTCTTAAAAGGGACATGATTCAATAGAGATGTTTCTCAAGCCAATTAAATTCCATGTGAACTACACTTATTGAGTGTGGATGATCTTCACTACAAAGTGACTTGTAGTTTTTAGTAGCTTAAGAAACAGGTAGATTTGTTACAACAAGTGCATTTTATTTTTTTGAGTTGGTGTCTTACTGTCGCCCAGGCTGAAGTGCAGTGGCATGATCACGGCTCATTACAACCTCCACTTCCTGGGCCCAGGTGATCCTTCCACCTCGCCTCTCAAGTAGCTGGGACTATAGGGACATGCCACTGTGCTCAGCTAATTTTTAAATTTTATGCAGAGATGAGGCCTTACTGCGTTGTCCAGGATGGTCTCAAACTCCTCAGCTCAAGTGACCCTCCTGCCTTGGCCTCCCAAAGTGCTGGGATTACAAGCTTGAGCCACCATGCCCAGCCTCAAGTGCATTTTGCATGCAGGAAAGAATAGATTTCTAAGTTCATACTCTTTTTATCATCTTCTCTGTAACCAAAGCTGGGGAAATAGAACAAATAACAGTGTTGCCATTGAAAAACTTCCAGTTTGCCAGGTGTGGGGGCTCATGCCTATAATCCTAGCTCTTTGGGATGCCGGAGTGAGAGGATTGCCTGAGCCTAGGGGTTCGAGACGAGCCTGGGCAACCTCGTAAGACCTCATCTCTACAAAAAAAGAAAAAAATTAGCCAGGCATTGGTGGTTCCAGCTACTTGGAAAGCTGAGGCAGAAGAATTGCCTGAGCCCAACATGTCGAGGTTGTAGTGGCTGTGAGTGTGCTGCTGTACTCCAACATGACTGACAGTGAGAATCCTACTCAAAAAGGAAAAAAAAAAGGAAAGGAAAACTTCCAATTCAGTTGGAATGATTAAGTATAGACATGATAAATCCTTAGAAAAAAAATTATAAGGCCACTCATATAACCATGTACATAATATTACGTAGACTGTTTACACCAGTGATAAGGCAAGGTGACCTATGGGCTGACCCTCACAGAGAGGGGCAGGTAAATAGGCTCTGAGAGAGCTCTGCCAGAGGCCAGCATGAGCAACGGCATCATACAGGGAAGTCATATCTCTTACTCCAGGGTCAGGACCTTAGACCAAGCATGACACAAATCATGCTTAAGTAGGATTCTCTTGGAATCCCTATGCAAGTGCTTCACTGGAGGCTCAATAAACCCCATAAGAACTAGGGTTTTAGCCGGGCTCGGTGGCTCAGCCTGTAATCCCGCGCCTTTGGAAGGCTGAGGTGAGTGGATTGCCTGAGCCCGCGGGTTCGAGACCCGCCTGGGCAGCGAGACCTCATCTCTGCAATAAATCAAAAAATCAGCCGGGCGTGGTAGCGCATGCCTGTAATTCCGGCTACTCGGAAGGCTGAGGCAGAAGGATCGCCGGGGCCCAGCAGGTCGAGGCTGCGGTGGCCAGGAGCGGCCACTGCACTCCAGTCTGGCGACAGAGACTCCAACTCAAAAAAAAAAAAGAACCAGGTTTTTTTTCCCCATAAAAAAGCTCAGTTCGTCTGGGTGTGGTGATTCATGCCTATAATCCCAGCACTTTGGGAGGCCAAGGTAAGAAAATTGCCTGAGCCCATAGGTTTGAGACCAGCCTAGGCAACTTGGCCAGACCTCATCTCTACAGTAAATCAAAACATTAGCCGGGCATGGTGGCTCTTGCCTGTAGTTCCAGCTACTTGGAAGGATGAGGCAGAAAGATCTCCTGAGCCCAGCAGGTTGAGGCTGTGGTGGCCAGGAGTGTGCCACTGCCCTCCATCCTGGGTGACAGAGTGAGACTCCAACTCAAAAAAAAAAAAAGCTCAGTTCTTCAGTTGTTGACTTGTGTTTACAAGCAATGCTGTACAAAACAAAAATGTGTGTTACTGAGAATCATGGTCCGAATGAAGATGCTCATACAGAGAGAGGTGTGAGGGCTGCCGCTGACCCTGGGAACAGCAGCCAGTGACCCCACCTCCTGCTTGCTCACTGCGTCAGAACCTTTGGCCCTCTCTCTTTGACCAAGCTCCTGTCACCCCTGTAAATGAATTCTCACATGTAAATGCACATCTACGTTGTAACTGCATTGTAATGGCCAATCATATAGATGCTGGTCTGACTGCCTGCGAGGGGTGTGCCCAAGCTCTAGTGAGAAGCAGGTGACTGGACTTGATTTTTAAAATGTGGTACATATACACAATGGAGTATTACACAACCATAAAGAAGGACACAGCATATCATACTCAGTGATCTATCACAGAAACAAAGAATATAGTACCTCATATTCTCACTCATAAGCAGACCCTAAACATTTACCATAATAATATAAGAAAGGGATTGGCAATAGTGGGATACTGCTGGGGTAGGGAGGAAAAACAACATTAATAAGCCTGATCTCAAACAGATCACGTGGGGACCAAAGGAAGGCCTAAACTTTACTTGTATGATGACCACTTGTATACCTAATCTTGAATTATACTCCACATCTTTACAGTAAAATTTAAAATTTTTTTTAAAAGAGAGAGAGAAGCAGGTGGATAGCCAGGAAAGGCAGAGGTGGGTGCCCTACAGCACCAGGATGGGCGCTGGAACAGTGTTTTCAGGAGACTGAACTGGCCATGGTGGAGGCCCAGCTGACTAGTGCAGTAATGCCTGCGGAGTGAGGAGGCCCACTTGGAGGGGTGGCAGTGGCCACAGGAAGGGAGGATTCCCAGAGGGCTAGATTGAGTGATCTGGTCTTGATAAAGGCTCTGGACTCCAAAGTTTGTTCTAAATTTGCCCTAAATCTGCATAACTGGTTAAAGGCCATTAATTTGACCTTTTCTAATTCAATTCCTACAAACGTAGAGTGTAAATAAAAATGCCTACTCAAGGGGGATTGTGTAATAAATTCAATATGTCTGTCTGTGAAAGCACTGTGTTTATAAAGCACTACACAGATGTTAGTGGAATTTCTACATGTTATAGGCCAGGAGGCCAGTTTGGGTACACTGCTTGTTTACAGACTTCTTAAGGTCATTCTCTCCTCAGGGCTGCTGTCGTCTTCATGGTATCTCAACTGATCCTTCAGGGAAATTAGTCTTCTCTACCTGGGTTCCTTAGTCCTGTTTTTGGATTAAGACTCTTCCTCATAACCACATTAGAAGTCTCCTGCTTCCTGAAATCACAGATCCCAGACTTCCTCACTGAATGAGTTTGATCCTTGTTTTCCTCTCCTGCCCCCAACTTCCCTGCATGTCTTAGGTGGTCTTAGACATGGCTTCCCTTTCTCCCAGCCCTGCCCCAATGTGAGATTTGGCCCCCCACTTTGTGACACTGTTCCCATGCTTCTAATTCCTCTACACACGTAAATGTCAGAAATATTTTATTCAGCATGAATTTACAATGAATGTTGCTTAGAACCAAAAATGAAACATTTTTAAAAATCATGCTTATGGCAACTGGAGTACAGCAAATATTCTAAAGATCCTTTCCTTTTTGTAAGTTGGTTAGTTGTTTCTGTGGGGAAAAGTCTTTTGAATTCCAGGGTTGAAAGTTTCAGGACAGTATAGCGTGCTTACTTTAACCTCTTTAATTCTGAATTCTGGGCCTTGTGCACATTGAACTAGGCAGTGTGGGAAGGAGGGCGAGGAAAAAAGAGTCCAGGAAGTCCACTTGACATGCTTGTGAGTCTCTGTTCTGCCACTTACTAGCCATGTGGCCTTTTACAAAACACTTGCATTCTCTGAGCCTCTGTTTTCTCCACTGTGAAATTGGTGTAACACTGCCTGTCCTGCAGTGAATTTATGAGGCTTAAATGGAATAATTGACATGGTACTGGTGATGTGTGAACAGTGCTACATGTTTGTTTCTTTCCTTCATTTCCTTCTCCATTTGTCTTGGAGAATTTGAAAAAGCTAGTCTCTTCTTTCTTCTCTCCTTTCTACTTACTCTTCCCAGCCCAAAACCAGGTCTCCAGATCTGTTGTTTTCCATCTGTTAACTGAGTTTTCTTCATATTAAACTTTGAAAATTACAGGCCTTTAAAGGTCTCTTTGTGTATAATGTACTTTTTTTTTGAGTCAGAGTCTTACTTTCTCATCTAGGCTGGAGTGCAGTGGCACACTCATGGCTGCTGCAGCGTCAACCTGCTGGGCTCAGGCAATCCTTCTGCCTCAGCCTTCTAAATAGCTGGACTTGTCCCACCATACGGTTTTTGTTTTTTGTTTTTTTTTTTTTTAAGAAAGCAGGATTTATTGAGAGGACAGAAAAGCTCCCACAGTGGTAAGGGACCCGAGGGGGTTGCCCCAATTTTTTTATTTATCGTAGAGACAGCATCTCACCAAGTTGCTCAGACTGATTCCGAACCTCTGAGTTCAGGCAATCCTGGGATCATAAAGTGCTGGGATCACAAGTGTGAGCCACCACTCCTGGCCTGTGTGTGTATAATGTACTTAATTTTTTAGATAAATGTGTTATTTTGGAATGGTTTTAGATGTATAGAAAGGTTGCAGAGGTAATGCTGAGTTCTCATATGCTCATCGCCCAGTTTCCCCTGTTGTTAATATTAGTCTTACATCACCAGGGTACATTTATCACAACTAAGAAACCAACACTGGCACATGACTATAAACTAAACTCCATCTTTTGTGTAGATTTTTCTAGTTTTTCCATTCATGTCTATTTCCTGTCCAAGGATCTTATCCAAGAGACCACATTGCATTTAGTCCTCATATCTTTTTAGTCTCCTCTGTTCTATGACAGATTCTTAGAGTTTTTGTGTTTTTTCAAGATCTTGACAGTTTTGGGGGGTTCTGGTCAGGCATTTTGAAGAAAGTCCCTCAGTTTGCATTTGTCAGATGTTCTGCTGACAGACTGGGGCCGATGGTTTTGGGAACGAAGACACAAATTAAGATGCCTCCTGACCACATCCCATTGGGGATATGGGATGCCAAGCGTGGCTTTTTACTGGTGAGGTTAGCCTTGGACTCTTGGCCGCTGTAGTGTTGGCTGCCACTGTGCTGTTCTTACTGAAAGGTATTTTTCTTCCTTTGTGCAGCTGTTAAAAAACCTGCTCCGGCACCTCCAAAACCGGGCAACCCACCTCCTGGCCATCCTGGGGGCCAGAGTTCTTCAGGAACATCTCAGCATCCACCTAGTCTGTCACCAAAGCCACCTACTCGAAGCCCCTCTCCTCCCACCCAGCACACAGGCCAGTCTCCAGGCCAGCCCTCCCTGCCCTCCCAGCCCTCCCAGCTCTCTGCACCCCGGAGGTACTCCAGCAGCCTGTCTCCAATCCAAGCTCCCAATCATCCTCCACCGCAGCCCCCGACCCAGGCCACGCCGCTGATGCATGCCAAACCGAGTAGCCAGGGCCCTCCCGTCCCTGTGGCATTGCCCGGTGAGCATGGACTTGAGCAGCCATCTCACACCCCTCCCCAGACTCCAACACCCCCCAGTACTCCGCCCTTAGGAAAGCAGAATCCCGGCCTGCCAGCTTCTCAAACCCAGGCCGGGAGTAACCCTGAAACTGCGCAGCCGTATGCTGGAACCTTACCGAGACCGAGACCAGTACCAAAGCCGAGGAACCGACCCACTATGCCCCCACCACCCCATCCTCCTGGTGTCCACTCAGCCGGGGATGGCCACCTCTCCAATGCAGCCCCAACAGCTTCCAAAATAGTAACAGGTAAGTAGGAAACCAATGTCCGTATTCCCTCGTCTGCTCTACATTGCTTTTGTACTACTCCCTTCATTTAGGCTTTGATTTATAGCAAACTTCAGGGTGGCAAACTACACCTGCAGGCCAAACCTGGTCTCCAGCCAGTTTTTGTAATGAAGGTTTTATTGGAACACAGATGTGCCCATTTGTTAACATTTTGTCTATGGCTGCTTTAGTGCTGAAACAGTTGAGTAGTCGTGACAGAGATCGTATGACCCACAAAGTAAGTATTTTCTACCTGGCCCTGAAAGTTTGCTGACCTCTGATTGTATTATGTATCTTAAGAGCTAACCACATTTGCATTTTTCTGAATATAATGACTTTTCATCTAGGTGGGAGGTATTGTACAACATGAGCATGAAATTCATGTCTTAGTGAATTCCTCATGGAAATGCTTATTTTCCTTCTAAGAGTACAAATGTTCAAAGTAAGTGAAGAATTTCGGGAATAACTATAAGAAACATGATTTATGCCAAATTGGATGCTCTGGGAAGGGAGATCTCAGAACATGATCCTGTCAGAGTACCATCTTCTAATCGCCTAGGATGGAAGGATCAAGATTTTCCTGTAATTCCATTGGAAACCTGTTTTGGAGTGGTGGTAATACAGATTTTGGTAGGCTACCTTATGGGACATTTTTAATGGGCAGTCTCTAGATCATTTTATTTAATTATAATAAATGAATAAAATAAAATTTAATTTTTATTATGATTTTTAAAAAATTTATTTCCCAAATGCTCTAATTTACTATTTAAAGATAGATATAAGTGGAGGCATTTTTTAAAAAGAGGCTGAAATATATCTGGACTCTCCAATCATAGTGAGTGACTTCTCAGCTGAAAATGAGCCAAGGGTACACCCAAAACTGGTACCCCAAGGGATAAGAGTTAACCAACTCTAAAAATAATCTTTTGGTAACATTTTTCAGGAATAGAATGCATAATTTGTATGTGTTATAAATAGCTAGTAACTTTTTTCTGATGACACCAGAGTTTTTATTTTGAAAGCAACAAAGCCACAATGGTTTGTCTGTCTGTTTGTTTCCCAATAGATGCCCTTCCTAGTGCTCTCACAGGTGGGGAAGGTTTCCAGGATTAAGGTCTGTAACTCCCCCAAGCAGCTTGCACACAGCTCCAAATGCTCCTGCTTAGCCTGTTTTGTATATGTGCTTTTGACTTTGTGCTCAGGAGTGGCCATTTGACCCATGCCATGGCAGTTAATGGGCCATCCATTCTGTAGCATGTAGACATTTTGTTTTTATCGAAGCACTTTGAGCTGCAATGCTCCGAATTCAAGAGGCACATGTCAGTAGATTGAGAGCCCAATTCCTAGCCGCTGGGGTAAGATACTAAGAAAATCTTCTTTTGGGTAAGCCTCTCACCAGCGTTCCACTTCTCCCAATGTCATTTACCTGTCATTGATTGACTCATCAGCATCTTACCAGAGAGGACTTGGGTACAGTTAGCACAAAAAATTGTGTCCTTTGTGTCTTGAGCTTTAATTTTTAATTTTTGCATCTTAAGTGCAAGTTCACTGCATGGAGCTTCTTAATTTGGTATATAAAATTCTCAGGACCAAAAAAAAATTCTTCCCCCAAAGATCCTACACTGAATTCCTTTTAATTCTTTTGCATTCTAGCCTGCTTACTTTTTGCTTAATTAAACCATAGGAGCTTTTAAAAAGGCAATGTGAGCGCATCTAAATCTGCCCTTTGGGTTCCCATGTGGACGGCATAAGGCTTTCATTATGCATACAGTTGCTTTAATCAGCTGATCTGAGCCTTAATCCTTTTGTGGATTCCTTAGCCAGTGTTCACAGTTTTGATCTGAGTAAGACTTTCTTGTAGAAACCAAAAGAGGGAAACCTTTAAAACAGTGGGAGGGCCCAGGTATGATTGATTTCACAATATCATACTTGTAACACATCAAAATTTTATTCCTAGAGCTTTCCTTTTAGCTGGGTAAAAGACTACAGACCAGAATTATGCCTGTTCTTTAATACCATTGTTACCTGGGGTATGTTTATTCCAGAAAATCATTTTACTGATCTGCTACAATATTGTAATGCACTGTACTTGCTAGGCATAGTGGTTCACACCTATAATCCTAGCACTTTGGTAGGTGGAGGCAAGAGGATTGCCTGAACCCAGGGGTTCGAGACCAGCCTGGGCAACTTAACAAGACCTCGCCTCTACAGTAAATCAAAAAATTAGCTGGGCATGGTGGTACATGCCTTTAGTTTTGCTACTTGGAAGGCTGAGGCAAAAGAATCACCTGAGCCCAGCAGATTGAGGCTGCGGTGACCGTGAGCATGCCACTGCACTCTAGCCTGGGCAACAGAGTAAGACTCCAACTCAAAAAAAAAGCACTGTACTTTATAGTTATTAGATAAATGAAATTTTACTTTAAAGATACTTTTCCTTAAGATATTAACTAAATATTTAAAAACCAATCTATTGAATTCTCCTAACTCAAGAAATTCGAGGTCACTACAATTATCTTTGTGTTACATAATTAACTATTAATATCTTAAAATCTCCTGGACTGCCATTGGAAATACACAGAAGGCCAGCATTCAGAATTTATGAATTTGCCAGCGTTGAGCATGCTGCTCTTAACCATTCATGGATATAGTCCATGGCTTTCCAGGAAGAAAAAAATGTAACTTCCTTGTGCAATTTATTTATTATGACATCATGTTTTCACTTGGAAAACTTTAGACAGATAAGTTCCTGAAAACAGGTTATTCATTTAGAGCACTTAGTCTTAAAGAGTTGGATTAAGGGATTTTGATAAACTCTTGGGGGAGATGATTGCTGCCAAGTAGGTTTGGCAGCCAGCTTCTGGAAACTCAGCACCAGCACTGGAGAACGGAAGGATTCTGGTGTTATTTTTAATCTTCTCGTAATTGTGACTCTGGAGAACAGTAGGGTTTTATTCCCAAGTAAAAGAGTTTGCATCTTACTGTTTTTGAAACAATAAATTTTAGCAAAGAGTATTCTAATTTAAATATTTTATTAAATAATTTAGATGTATGACCTGCCATATTCAGTAAGAACTGAAATTGGAATATTTAATGGTAAGGAAAAGGCACCTGATTGGCCAAAGCATTTTTGCTACTTGATCATATTTGTGCACTAATGCCTGTTACTAACCGGCCCCCCTAACCCTGCCTGCTTGCATCGCTACTAATAGTGCATGCACTAAAGAAGGATTGGCTTTGTTTATGCTTGCTGCAATTATTTTGAATACTAAATGTGTGCACAGACATATAACAGGTGGTCACAGAGCTGGCCTTGGTTGTTCTTTAATTTTCATTATTTTCCATATAGGGCTGGCCTGAGGTGTAGCAGAGAGAGCACACAGTGTAGAGTCAGACATGCCTGAGTTAGAATTTCAGCTCTGTGTAGCATAGACAAGGCATCTGGTTGATATGTAAAATGGTGAAATCTGTTAGAATCATTGAAGGATTTAAATGAGAAAGAAAAGCACCACTGTATATTAACAGTTATATATAGTGGATCTAAATGAATAGTAGTTATTTATCGTTTTCATCTAGAAGAATATATACACATACACACACACACACTTTTGGGGAGGGGATTGGAGTCTCACTCTGTTGCTCAGGCTGGAGTGTGGTGGCACGCTCACGGCCACCCCAGCGTCCACCTGCTGGGCTCTGGCGATCCTTCTTCCTCAGCCTTCCAAGTAGCTGGAACTACAGGTACGTGCTATCACACCCAGCTAAGTTTTTTATTTATTGTAGAGATGCGGTCTCACCAAGTTGCTCAGGCTGGTCTCAAATCTATGGTCTCAAGCAATCCTCTCACCTCAGCCTCCCAAAGGCCTGGGATTATAGGCGTGAGCCATCGTGCCTGGCCTAGAAGAATATATTTTTATTCAGAGTTATATATTAGGTTCATATGTCAACATTTGAAAAACTCATATGCCTGGACATGGCCTTCTAGGATCAAACATAAAAGGTTGGGGGCAGGGGTCCAGGCATCCATATTTTGGTTCTGATGGGGTCCAGGCATCCATATTTTGGTTCTGATGTACCACTTGTTTTTTTTTAGTATCAGTGATTTCAAAGGTTAAAAAGACAGTGCTGTGGAGAAGAAGATAAGAAGTATCTTCATATAATTCAGTGAGCTTGAGATTGTTCATGAGTCTTTTGTCCACGATACAGTAGACAGAGTCACTCACGTAGTAGCTATACAACTGGACATTTTGCCGGCTGATCTCAGTGTTCTCCTTTAAATATCAAACTTCTTATATCATGAAATCAATACATCTTTAAAAATAAGCAGGAATATTAAAGAAAACTTGAGGTTGGGTGTGGTGGCTCACACCTGTAATCCCCACCCCTTAGGAGGGGGAGGCAAGAGGATTACCTGAGCCCAGGGGTTTGAGACCAGCCTGGGCAACATGGCGAGATCACATCTCTAAACTAAATGAAAGAATTGGCTGGGCAGGGTGACACATGTCTATAGTTACAGCTACTTAGAAGGCTGAGGTGGAAAGATTGCCTGAGCCCAGCAGGTCGTGGCTGTGGTGGCCGTGAGCATGCTACTGCACTCTAGTCTGGGTGACAGAGTGAGACTCTGACTCAAAAATGAATTAAAAATAAAAAACAAAGAAAATTTGAGAAGTAGAATTAATAAGAGATCTGGCTCACACCTATAATCCCAGCACTTTGAGAGGTAGAGGTGGGAGGGTTGCCTGAACCCATGGGTTCAAGACCAGCCTGGGCAACTTGGCGAGACCTCATCTTTACAATAAATAGAAAAAGTTAGCTGGACACAGTGGTGTATGCCTGTAATTCCAGCTTCCTGGAAGACTGAGGCCAAAGGATCACCTGAGTCCAGCAGGTCAAGGTTGCGGTGGCCGTGAGCGTGCCACTGCACTCCAGCCTGGGCGACAGAGTGAGACTCCAACTCAAAAAAAAAAAAAAAGAGATCAGCCATAGTTATACATTTGAAGAAATCTACCAATTAATATTCTTTTTTTTTTTTTTTGAGTTGGAGTCTTATGCTGTTGTCCATGCTGGAGTGCAGTGGCATGCTTACAGCCACCCCAGCCTCAACCTGCTGGACTCTGGCGATCCTTCTGCCTCAGCCTTCCAAGTAGCCGGAGCTACAGGCATGTGCTACCACGCCCGGGTAATTTTTGATTTATTGTAGAGACAAGGTCTCGCCAAGCTGCGCAGGCTGGTCTTAAACCCACGGACTCAGGCAATCCACTCACTTCGGCCTCCCAATGTGCTGGAATTACAGGCTGAGCCACCGAGCCCTGCCTATTTTTGTCTACTATTTTTTTTCTTCTAGTTCTGTTTTTCTAAAAGACAGGGAGGTCCATGATCACAGTTATTTGACATATGCAGACTTTGATCCTTTAGTTTTATTTTACCTTATATTATATGCACCTTCCCATGTGATAATATAATCTTTATAGCCATCTTTTTCAGTGACTACATAATATCTCATCAAAAAATAGATGTATTATTACTCATAGTTGGACATTAAAGTGACTTCTCTTTCTACTTTTTTTATTTTTAATAAACATATCAGAATAATGTCAATATAATCCAGTGAGACTTGAGTAGACTCTCCTTTGACTAGAACAATAAATACGTGACTCAAAGTCTGTCATAGGCTAGAATGTCTCTCATAGCCCTAGAAAACTGATGAGAAGTCATCAGTTCATAAGACAATTATAGACTTCTACTTTGAGGAGAATCAAAGCCAGATCGGTTGGACTCTAGTTCTAAATCACCATAACATTTTTTCTCCCTCCCAAAGGAGTTTGTATATCCTCAGGTGAGGGGTTTGAAAGAGAAGACATTATCTGAGAAGATAATGGTTTGAGTCTTAACCACTCGTTTATTGTTGTAAAAAGGAGAAAAAGACTATTTTAGAAAGACAGCCGTAAGAATCGTTTTTTTAAAAAAAAAAAAAAAAAACCTAGCCAGGCGTGGTGGCACATACCTGTCGTTCCAGCTACTTGGAAGGCCGAGGTGGAAGGATCACCTGAGCCCAGCATGCTACTGCACTCCAGCCTGAGTGACAAAGTAAGACTCCAACTCAAAAAAAAAAAACACCCTCAACCTCTTTGGCTATGAACTTATCTGCAGTCCAAGAAGAGCTAGTCTTTGAGCATACTGCTTATACAATGGGGGATTCAAAAAAACACAGAATTTATTTATAAAAACTTGTGTGTCTATTCTTACATGTTTAAACTTCAGCCACCTTCAAAGTATTCTCTGTTTGATGCACTATACCTATCAAGGCACTTTCTCCCCTGCTCAAAACAGTTTTTGAACTCATCAATTTTAGTGCTTCTGCTGTTTTTGTTTTTGTTTCACCTCTTCCACATCAGCAAAACGTTTCCCTTTGAGGACTTTTTTTCATCCAGGGAAACAAAAGAAGTCACTCAGGGCACAATCAGGTGAAAAGGGAGGGAGGATGGGGCGTGGAGATAATGCTATTTTTGGTCCAAAACTGCTGAACACTGAGCACGGAGTGGGCAGATGCACTGGTAAATCACCCCATCATGAAATGCACAAACACACTGAAAGAATCTCCAAAACAATTCACTGAAGTTTAACACAGCCTCTGACAACAGCACTCGCTGGTACTCTGATGCCAATGGGTTCCTAGAACACTTCCTTAGCAAGAAAAACCTGTACTGCAAGGGGCCCACCCTCCAAAAGATAACTCCGTTTTTTGGGGGTCCCGCCTCATATATTATCTGCATTCCAAAAAGAACTGATCTTTGAGCTAAGTTCATATAGCGCTTATTATATTAAAAATAAAAGCCAGGCTCGGTGGCTCAGCCTGTAATCCCGTGCCTTTGGGAGGCTGAGGTGAGTGGATTGCCTGAGCCCGCGGGTTCGAGACCCACCTGGGCAATTTGGCAAGAAGTTATCTCTACAATAAATAAAAAATCAGCCAGGCGTGGTAGCGCGTGCCTGTAGTTCCAGCTATTTGGAAGGCTGAGGTGGAAGGATCGCCGGAGCCCAGCAGGTCGAGGCTGCGGTGGCCGGGAGCGTGCCACTGCCCTCCAGTCTGAGCGACAGAGTGAGACCAACTCAAAAAAAATAAAAAAATAAGTAAAAAAATAAAATAAAAATAGGCCAGTCTCAGTGGCTCAGCCTGTAATCCCAGCACTTTGGGAGGCCAAGGTGAGAGACCTTGTTTCTACAGTAAATAAAAAATTAGCTGGACTTGGTAGCGTGTGCCTGTAGTTCCGGCGACTTGGAAGGCTGAGGCGGAAGGATCACTGGAGCCCAGCAAGTCGAAGTTCAGTGGCCGAGAGCGTGCCACTGCCCTCCAGCCTGGGTGACAGAGTGAGACTCCAACTCAAAAAAAATAAAAATAAAAAACAAAACAAACACCTTTTACTGGAGGTCTCTTTTCTGGTTTTTGTTGGTTATTTTTTTCTAAAATAAGCCTTTTTACAACAATAAACCAGAGTGTTTAAGACTCAGACCATTTATCTCCCCATATAATGTCTTCTCTTTCAGGACTCTCATCCACGGATACACAGACTCCTTTGGGGAGAAGGGAAACTGTTATGCTGATTAAGAACCAGAGTCCAACTGGGCACAGTGGTTTACACCTGTAGTCCCAGCACTCTGGAAGGCCAAGGCAGACAGATCACTTGAGGCTAGGAGTTGGAGATCAGCCTGGGCAACATAGTGAGATCTCGTCTCTACAAAAAAAAAAAATTAGCTGGGTGTGGTGGAATGCAACTGTAGTCCCAGCTACTTGGGAGGCCGAGGTAGGAGGACTACCTGAGCCAAGGAGTTTGAGACTGTATATTCCAGGCTGGGCAGTACAGCGAGACCTCAAATCAAAAAAAAAGAAAGAAAGAAAAAGAGCCAGAGTCCAGCTGATTTGACTTTAATCAGCCTTGGTGCACACTGCTATGTTACCTTAGACATGGAGTAAAGCCTGAGTTTCCCTTCCTTATCCGATACCTGTGATGGCGCTAAGGCTGCTTCAGGATCATTTCATGGGTGTTTAGTGAGATGATACTATAATGTGTGTGGAGGACTTGGCACTATCTCTGGTATACAGCAGGTGCTCAGTAATGTTGGCTATCATGGTGATGTTTTAGTCTCTTTCTGAAAACTGGCTCTGCACATGCCATAATTCTTACTACTTTTTTGCGTGTAAACAGATTCATCGGCTGGGCTCGGTAGCTCAGCCTGTAATCTTAGTGCTTTGGGAGGCCGAGGTGAGTGGATTGCCTGAGCCCGCGGGTTCGAGACCTGCCCGGGCAACTTGACGAGACCTCATCTCTACAATAAATCAAAAATTAGCCGGGCGTGGTAGTGCGTGCCTGTAATTCCGGCTACTTGGAAAGCTGAGGTGGAAGGATCGCCGGAGTCCAACAGGTCGAGGCTGCGGTGGTCGGGAGCGGCCACTGCACTCCAGTCTGGGCAACGGAGTGAGACTCCAACTCAAAACAAAACAAAACAAAACAAAACAGATTCATTGTTTTATTTTAGGAAATTATTCATGTAAGAATGAGAGAGGGGCTAGGGAAACCAAATGTGGGAGGTGGCTTGAAAGAACTACTCTTAATGCCCCATTACACATTTTTTTCTAAACACGTAATTAGTATGAGTCCATTAAAAATAGAGAAATTCAGAAAAGCACAAATCAAAAAATGACTCATGTGATGTATGAGAAAAAGAGAAGAAATGTAGCAAGTTTGTTCTCTGGAAAGGGTTGGTGACTGATGGGTGTGTTAGCTTGCGTGTAAGTACAGCTGTTAACAAGCAGAAATCTAATTAGTATGTGCATTGCCTTTGCATCTTGCATTTCACATCAGGTCATGTCTGTTCCATATTTTATTGTAAATCCTTGGGCTAAGAAGAGATGCTGACTGGTGTCACCATCTGTTTTGTTGGATCAGGATAATGGGGAAGGGATTGAATTTGTGATGATGTTCTTGTACCAGTGTTGCCTTCAAGACATGGCTTCTTCTTTGCCTGAAGATATAAGAAGGGAGGATTGAGACTGGGTGTGGTGGCTCAAGCCTGTAATCCTAGCATTTTGGGAGGCCAAGGTCAGAGGATTGCCTAAACCAACGGGTTTGAGACCAGCCTGGGCAACTTGGCGAGACCTCCTCTCTACAATGAATAAAAAAAAATTAGTTGGGTGTGGCAGCGCATGCCTATATTTCCAGCTACTTGGAAGGCTGAGACAGAAGGATCACCTGAGGCCAGCGGGTTGACGCTGGGGTGGCTGTGAGCGTGCTACTGCACTCCAGCCTAGGCAACAGAGTGAGATTCCAACTCAAAAAAAATAAAAAGGGAAAAAAAGAAGGGAGTATTGGAAAGATAGTGGTGCTAGATGTCTCTTCTTTCATTCAACTATCCAGGTGTCCAGCCGCAAAATTTATTGAGCATGTTATTTGCCAGTCACCGTTTTAAGCACTGGGGATATACTGTGAACAAGACACAGTCAGTCTCTGCCTTTGCTGACTTCCATTCTGAGACATCCTTTATTCTATGCACATAGACCACCTTTGACTGCACCTTAGGGTGCTGCAATTCAGCATAATTCAGTTGGGTTTACAGTTGTTGTAAGACCTGAATTGTCTGAAATGATATTCAGCACCAGAACTCTTTGACACCATGGCACCTTTATAAATCTAGGACTTTCTCTGAGTTGCAGTACATAGGAAACCTTGCAGGATAGGTCTGCCAACCCAGGAGTCACTGTGAGAAAAGAGTTGCCCCAGAGAATAAATAAATAGATCTTGCAGCTCAGAACTGTAGGGACAGGAGCACGGAAGGGGTAGGAGCAGGAGCCATTCTCAAAGCAGTCAGCCTCGCAGAAGTGTACCAGCATTTGCTAACTGTGCCTGCATAGATGGGAGCAGATCAAACGGAAGTACTGTCAAAACTAGCTCCCAGCAGGGACAGGCATGGGGTGACTTTGCACTACAACAAGTAGAGGAAAGCAGCCCTTAAGTGTTACTGGGAAACGCCCAGCAGACCCACCTCTTCGCTAGTTTCCTCACTGCCCCCACAACTGGCTCTAACCTGGAAAAGTAAAACCATGACCATTCTAAATATCCCTCCTACCCCAGCTCTAAAATACCTAACAGGGCTCTCATAATTTGCTGGAACCCACACCTGCTAGAAAAACCAACCCTTCTGTCTTGATTAGGAGTCCCCTGGCTGCCTCACTTGACCATGAGCTTCATTCAGGCTGCACCTGTCTTGTTCACTCTTGTAACCCCAAGCATTGGTAGAATGGTGCCTGGCACGTGGTAGAAGCTCAGTAAATATTTGTTCATGCATGAATGAATCTGATGCACTGCCTCTCTGGGAAGAGGGCTGTGACTGATGAAGGTGTCTTTTGTGTGCACATGGGAGTGTGGCCAGTGGGTTGACGACCATGTATTTGCCATCTTGCTGAAGAAATGTCAGCCAACATAGGCACAAAAAGGAAATTAGAGGTATAAGTATTAGAGAAGGAAAGTTAATATTTGCAGATTTGGTGGTCTACCTCAGTGATTGTCAACTAGTGATTGACCGTGACCCCCAGGGGACACTTGGCAGTGTCTGGGGACATTTTTGATTGTCACACTGGGGGAGAGGGCTGGGTATCACTGGCATCTGGTGGGTGGAGGCCAAGGATGCTTCTTAGCACTCTACAATGCACAGGATAGCCTCCACAACAAATGATTCAGCCCAAAAAGTCAGTAGTGTTGAGGTTGAGGTGACAGCATTAGTAACAGGACATAGCTCTTTCCAATGCAGCCCAGATATCATCAGGAGGCCAAGGTTAAAGGCCTTGGTGAAAATGAGATTTCCTTTCCTCAATCAAAGCAAGCAGACCCTTTGAAGGCCGCATCTCTGAGGACTGTCTGGGCTCACAGCAAAGAACAGTAGAGCCCCAAGGAGGAACTGTGGCACAAGGCTGCCCCCTAGGGTCTCAGAGGCTCCCCTTGACTTCTAAAGGCTGATGAGGCCTCTTGCAAAGAATTGTGTGTGTGCATGAACTGACTCTGAAACTTTCCGGCCTCTCTCCTTGTTAGAGCACTCTCGGGTGGCCTCTTAGGCATTACCATTCATTGATACCATGTCTCCTCGTGTTTTTGTCCAGATGCCAATTCTAGGGTTTCAGAACCGCTTCGCAGCATCTTTCCTGAAATGCACTCAGACTCGGCAAGCAAAGATCTGCCCGGCCGCATTCTGCTGGATATAGACAATGATACAGAAAGTACCGCCCTGTGAAGAAAGCCACCCCCCCCAAGCCCTTGACCCCTTCCATCCTGGGGAGTGGAACGGGGGCAAGCAAACCTCTATCGTTGCAGACCAAGCAGTGAAAAGCTTTCAGTGGAGGAAAAAGGCAGGCCTCACTGTGCAGGGCTTGGCCTTCTGCACGGCTGGAGAACCTGGAGGCCGACACTAAAGCTGAATGACCTGTGTCTTGAAGAAGTTGGCTTTCTTTACATTGGAAGGAAATCATGCCAAAAAATCAACAACAAAGCTATACCAAGAACGGACCGCATATTCCTGCCCAGACAAGCATAGGAAGCTTTTGTCCTTGTTGTTCTTGCAGGCAGCACCAATAGCAATTTGGAATGAATAAGAAGCAATGCGTTAACTGTCTATTTAATAAAGTATGTTAATTATGCAAGTCGCCTACTTCCTGCTACTTGGACTTTCATTCTTATATATTAGGAGGAAGGTTCCTTTCCTTCAGACTTGCTGCAGAATCATTTTGTATTAAGTATGGTCTGTGTCTCCCCTAGTCCCCTCAAAACCATGAGTATTGGTGGTGACTGCTGGATCTGTCACCTCATCAAACTGGATGTGACTTGTGCCTTGTTGGATTGCCGGAATGTAGAAAGAAATGTACTGTTCTTTTTTTTTTTTTAACTGTAATTGCTACTTGATAAGGACCGAACATTATTCTAGTTTCATGTTTAATTTGAATTAAATATATTCTGTGGTTTATATGAAAACTTTATAATTTTTGGAGACAAAATGTGAGTTGTATGTGTATGTGCACGCGAGTGTGTGTTGCCACTTAATGAAATAGAATTGCAGATGGCACATGTCAGGAGTGTGTCTCATTGTAACTATAGGGGTTTGAAGAAACAGAGAGGAAGGTCACAGCAGTGAAAAAAACTACCGGATACCCCAGAGAACTCCCAGGTGGCTGGCCTCAGCGAATGTTCCACTATCAAGGCTGCACCCTTGGTCCTGCCAGTCCTAATACCCCTTTCTTGTCCATCTAGAGATACATAGACTCCTGGAGGCAGACTCACAGGGCTGGTACATCCACCAGAAGCTATGACTTGGCATGGAATGTCCTTTCCTGGTGGTTGGGATGCTTTCATGCCCTATCCCAGGCACTTTCCCAAAACTGAATTACTTGGGAATAGTGGATGGGGAGTCAGAGCAAGTGAGGCTGAGGGTCTGGATGGCTGTTCTCATGATAGCCCCTCCTTGTAGCATAGATAAGGCAGTTTTCTTTTGGAAACAGGGACACATGCTGCCCGAGTTGACTCGCTGAACCTTCGTTGATCAAGTTGTCTGCTAGGTATGTAAGTGTCTAAGTTCCCGCTTAAAAGACATTGACCCTCCTTCCACTATGAACTGATTTAACAAGCCTGATTTGAAAAGGGCAACCATGTTTTCCTCAGAGTTTCCTGTGCCATCAAAGTATTCCTTATGTGTATTGGTTACATTGAAAGTATGCACTCTGCCTGTAGTTCCAGCTACTTGGAAGGCTGAGGCGAAAGGCTCACCTGAGCCCAGCAGGTCAAGGCTGGAGTGGCCGTAGGCATGCCACTGTACTCCAGCCTGGGTGATAAAGTGAGACTCCAACTCGAAAAAAAGAAAAAGAAGAAGGTATGTACCTATAAGCCACTTTCCCCGTATCTTTTTTTTTTTTTTTTTTTTGAGTTGGCGTCTCAGACTGTCACCCAGGCTGGAGTGCAGTGGCACTCTCATGGCCACCACAACCTTGACCTGCTGAAGGCGGGTCCTTCTGCCTCAACCTTCCAAGTAGCCGGAACTACAGGCACATGCTACCACGCCTGGCTAATCCTTCCGCCTCAGCCTTCCAAGTAGCCAGAACTACAGGCACATGCTACCACGCCTGGCTAATTTTTTATTTATTGTAGAGATGAGGTTGGGCCAAGTTGCCCAGGCTGGTCTTGAACCCGCAAACTCACAATCTACTTGCCTCAGCCTCCTAAAGTGCTGGGATTACAGGCTGAGCCACTGAGCCTGGCTTCCCCCATATCTTAAATTTCCATTTACTTAAGGCTCCCTCTTCCCCTGAAACACCCATGTGTTGTTATTTTTCTGTACCCCCTTGAGCTATAAAACAAACCCTGAGAGAAGGAGCAGTTTCTGTGTTGGCTGATGCTCAGTGTTGAGCCCCTTCTTTAACGAACCTGGCATTCCATGGTCAGGAGTCTTTGGGGCCTTTGGAGGTGCTCTCCCCGTGGTGTCTGAGCTCATACTTAGGAGGAAGTATGAACACATGCTTGTCAGGGAGACAGTGTAGGTACCGGGGAACAAGGAATACCCATGCTGACATCCTCCATTGACAGAGTGGACAACGATGTGGTCATCATTGCTTTTTCTGAAATACATGCCATACTTTCGTTATTTTGAGAACATTATTCAGTTTTTACTCTCTCATTGTAGCAGAGCAATGAAAATAATTTTCCTCTGTGTTAAAAGTAAAGACCAGGCCAGGCGTGGTGGCTCAGCCTATAATCCCAGCACTTTGGGAGGCCGAGGCGGGAGAATTGCCTGTACCCGGGGGGTTCAAGACCAGCCTGGGCAACTTGGTGAAACCTCATCTCTACGGTAAGTCACAAAACCCAACCAGGCGTGGTGGTGTGCGTCTATAGTTCCAGCTATTTGGAAGGCTGAAGTGGAAGGATTGTCTGAACTCAGCAGGTCGAGGCTGCGGTGGCTGTGAGTGTCCCACTGCCCTCCAGCCTGGATGACAAGAGTGAGACTCCAACTCAAAAATAAATAAAAGTAAAGGCCAAAGGGAAGCTACTGTCTAGGTGGGGCACAGAGGATCAGCGTCCTGGAGGCAGGGCCGGGAGGGGGTCTGGCTCCTCATTCTCCCATCTCTTTGACCTGGGATTCCTCCTGCCACATTGCTTGTCACCTTCCCTGGCACTCCATGTGCAGAGCCTCTTCAACCTGCCCACCATGAGAGAGGTGGAGAAGTCTGTCATCTTGGGTTCATAGTGGCCATCCCTGGCTGTCCAGGAAGGTGGTGATCATCTGCCCTTCAGATTGTTTTCTTCCCTTCTCCACGCATTAGTTTCTCATAGAAAATTCTAGACTTGTGTGCTCAGACTTCCTGTCCCTCCTCTACTCACACCACAAACCAAGGTAATGGACCCATTCTTCTCATTACATCCCTACGATTCAACACCTACTTAGCATTCTGGAGGGAGCCTGCTCTGGATTCAGCACTGGGAAGACAGCAGAGGGTCAGAGTGGGCCCCTGGCTGCCTTGGTTGGGCTGAGTTCCACCCTGTGGTCATTCCAGGAGTCCAGATGCCCTTGAATGACCCAATCCCTGAACCATTCCTCTCTTGGGGCTGCAGCTCTCAGGGCTCCCCAAAGTCCAGTGAATCCTACAGGTGTTCCTATTTGAAGGTCTTAAGACAAATCCTCTTGACTTCCCTCCCTATGGTCTCCCACCATATTCCAGAGCCTTCTCCCAGGTCCTGCTGTACCGAGGTCCCAAGTGGTCTCCAGGACTCACGGTGTCAGGGTCTTATATCAGACTGGGCCACACTTCACTGACAGGGATGTTTCTAAACCAATGGCTTCTGCTTTTCTGGTGTCATACTGGTGGACCTAGGGAGGAAGAAAGATGTGCTGGCATGGTGAAGCCACAGGCTCTGGTGCAGCCAAAAGGCAAGAAGTGACCAAAACCACCTGAGCTGCTGGAGGAGAGGGAACAGAACAAGGACTCCCTTAGTCACCCTCCAGCCCTCAGGGCGTGGCCACACCTCCCCGGCCTGCATAGAATCCTACAGCAGTGGGCACGAGTCCCTTCCCCAGCAGCCAGGACCTGTTTCTCCTGGCAGAGCAGTGCTTGGGAGCTGGGGGTGACCATCAACTGATCCTGTGAGTTCTGTGGAGCAGAGAAAACCAGCCTGGGGAGGAGCAACTCAGCAATGTGCAGAGGCAGAGATGGGAAAGATGAGGGACAGAGTACACACTCTTGGTTTCCAAAATGCTCCCAGTCCACGTCCTTGAAGCCATTTTGCATTTTTTGCCCATATATTCTCACAATAAATTGCTTTTTTTGTTTTTTGTGAAAACATTTCTGGGGCTGTTTCTGTTAGTGGCAACCAGATGATTTCTACTTGACACTCCTCAAAAGAGGCACATGGCTGTGTAGATCCCAGGCAGCGGTGCAGGGAACTGTCCTTCCCCACTCTTCCCATCCATCTCCACATCCACACAACATGCACATTGTGTCAGTTACAAGGTGGCAAATGACCACACCCTTAGTAGGTTACAATAGCACACATTCATCATCTCATAGTCCCAGTGGGTCAAGAGTCCAGACACAGCCTAGCTGGGTCACCTGCTTAGGGTTACACAATGCTGCAGTCAAGGTATCAGCCAGGGCTGGGATCTCATCTGGAGACTCGACTAGGGAAGGATCCATTCCCAAGCTACCTCAGGTGTTCAGAATTCATTTCCCGTGGTTATGGGTCCCGGTTTCTCACTGGCCATCATCTGGTGGCTGCCTCAGCACCAGGAGATCGTGATCATGGAGGGTCACCTTAGAGTCTATCCTTATACACACCAAACATCATCACAAATGGCATGTGGGAAGGAGAACTTGATATAAGGAAGATGCCCCTGCCCCCCCCAAATCAAGGGGTCTTGTTTTCATTCTTCCTACTTAAAACATTTGAATTCAGTTTTGGTGTACATCAGTATTTGGGTTTTTTAATCAACAATGATAATTGTATTTATGGTATACAACATGATGTTTTGATACATGTAAACTTGTAGAATGACTAAATCAAGCGAGATAACATATCCATCATCTCCCATACTTTTTTGTGGTGAGGACATTTAAAATCTCTCATCAATTTTCAAGTACACAATACACTGTTAACTGTAAGCATCATCATGTATAATAGATCTCCGAAACTTCTTCTTTTTTTTTTTTTTTATTCACTCTGTCCCCCAGGCTGGAGTACAGTGGCACACTCATGACCACTGCAGTCTTGACCTGATGGGTCCAGGTGATCCTTCTGCTTCAGTCTTCCAAGTAACTGAAACCACAGGCTTATGCTACCATGCCTGGCTTATTTATTTATTTATTTATTTATTTATTTATTTATTTATTTATTTATTGTAGAGACGAGTTCTTGCTAAATTGCCTAGGCTAGTCTCAAACCCTTGGGCTCAAGCAATCTTCTCACCTCTGCCTCCCAAAGTGCTGGGATTCCAGGCATAAGACACCATACCTGGCCTTATTCCTCCTTTTTAAGTAAATTATATTTGAATAACCCCCAAATTATCTGCATGTCATTTCATGGTAGAAACTCAGCATTTTTGTTTTCATATAAGGACCCTTAGAATTGAAACTTGGGGGTCAGGCCTGTAATCCCAGTACTTTGGGAGGCCAAGGTGGGAGGATTGCTTGAGCCCAGGAGTTTGAGACCAGCCTAGGCAACATAGTGAGACCTCGTCTCTACGAAAAATAAAAAAATAGGCAAGCCTCGGGCTCGGTGGCTCAGCCTGTAATCCCGCGCTTTGGGAGGCCAAGATGAGTGGATTCCCTGAGCCTGCGGGTTCGAGACCTGCCTGGGCAACCTGGCGAGACCTCATCTCTACAATAAGTCAAAAAATTAGCCGGGCGTGGTAGCGCACACCTGTAGTTCCAGCTACTTGGAAGGCTGAGGTGAAAGGATCACCGGAACCCAGCTGGTCGAGGCTGCGGTGGCCGGGAGCGGCCACTGCACTCCAATCTGGGTGACAGAGTGAGACTCCAACTCAAAAAAAAAAAAAAAAAAAAGTCAAGCATGATCTCGCACCTGTAGTCCCAGCTACTCAGGAGGCTGATGTGGAAGGATTACCTGAAACCAAGAGGTGGTAGCTGCAGAGCCATGATTGTGCCACGGCACTCCAGCCTGGGTGACAGAGCAAGACCCTGACTAAAAGAAAAAAAATTGAAGCATACGTCTTATAAATAATTTACTATGTATCCTCCAGGTGAATATTGAGGGATTGCCTTTCCACCCACTGTCTTAGACCCTGGAGAACCAGCAGGAGTCATAGAAACAGAGCCGGAGCTGAGAGAGCACATGGGGATGCCACACTTGAGGGAGACAGCTGCGGGTGCAGGTGGGCGGTCCAGACAGAAGGGCATTCTGCCCCACTGTGATGGAGGGCAAACAACACTGAGCTAGAAAGGGAGGTGACGCCAGGAGGAGCCAGAGCATGAAGGGCCTCATGACCCGTGGCCGGAATCTGTCCCAAGGGCAGTGAGAGAGGAAGGGAATACCAGTCTTATCTGACCCTTTGGAGAAGGGCTGCTGCTGGCCTAGACCAAGGTCAAAGTGGCAGGGAATTAAATGGTCAGGTGAGCACTTTTTTAGGGAGGCAGAATCAGCATGATTCCATGATGATTGATTGAGGGCTCTTCCCAAATATGAGAGCTGAACTCACCTGCCAAAGGGCAGCCCTAGGGACCCATGTCTTGTCAAGGAGGGCTTTGAAGTTGCACAATTAACAAAGGCCAGAGGACAGGTGACCGTTCAGCTATTTTGGTCACCTCCATGAGCTCAGATATCAAGAAGCTAAATTGGTGCCGGAATAGTGGGTGTTCCTTGCTCATGAGTACCTGGAAAGTGTTGGGGAGCCAGGCTAGGGAGGGGTGTGGCTGGTGAATAGGAGACAAGGAGTCCGGTGATATTTTTGTTCTGAAGGTCATCCACCCCTTCATCTACCAGGCACTGGGCTAGGCATCAGTATGAGTGCTACATTCTGCCCACATGGAACTTTCACTCTATTAGAGAAAACAGTAAAGCAATCAGTATGATACGTGCTTTGAAGGCATATGCCAGAATGAGACTGGGATGATCATGGAATCCTGGAAGAAGTGATGCCTTTTTTTTTTTTTTTTTTTTTTTTGTCAGAGTCTCACTCTGTCACCCAGGCTGGAGTGCAGTGGCATGCTCACAGCCACCACAGTCTTGACCTCCTGGGCTCAGATGATCCTTCTGTCCCAGCCTTCCAAGTAGCTGGAACCACAGGCTTGCACCACCACGTCTGGCTAATTTTTTGATTTATTGTACAGGCAAGGTCTTGTCCAGTTGCCCACTGCTGATCTCAAGCAATCCTCTTGGCTTGGCCTCCCAAAGTGCTGGGATTACAGGTGTGAGCCACTGTGCCTGGCCAAGATGTGATGTCTTAAGCAGAGTCTAGTAGCATAAGAGATAGCCAGAAGAGGAAGGGAGGGTAGTTGAGGCTGCAGGAAAAGCAAGGGCAAAAACCTATTTATCTGATAATTAGCCATGATATTTAACCCTAAATCTGATATTTAACCCCTTGATGCTACCTCTGGTGCTAGGCCCAGAGATGAGAAAGAGCATATGTTAAGACCTTAGGGACAGGAAATCAGAGTTAAAGCTGGAGAATGACTTGGCTATCAGGGGACTTGGCATTCCCATCAAGGATTGCAGATTTCATCCTGAGAGTCCGGAAAAGTCACTACAAGATTCTAAGCAGGGAATTGGCTTGATCCAAGTCCTTCACTCTGCCTGTGGCTGGAGAATGGGCAAGACTAGAGGTGGGAGGGCCCATCAGGAGGCCGGAGGCAGCAATGCAGGGCAGAGGTGGTGGTGGCCGGAGCTACCGTGGTGACAGCTCCCGCTGAAAAGCACTTCTGACCTCAACCAGAGGCAACAGAGGTCTTGATGTGAGGGGCAGGGTTGGGAAGGGAGCTCAGGACTGTAATGAAAACCCCTCAGGCTCCCACTAGCCTCTTTGGGCCCTTGGAAACAGAAGCTCATGCTCCCACTAAAGACTGTTCCCTGAGCCCACCTGCTTCCAAAACCATCTCAGGTTCTTGCCAAGGAGCCACACTAGCAACCAGTTGAATACGCCCTTTCCTGGAGGGCTGTGAGTGCCTTTTGTCCAGCCCACTACTACCATCTGGATTGGTGTGGAAAGCCAGGCCTTTTGACCAGGGCAGGGCTGGCCTAATACATTTACCTTTGGACCAGGCTAGTCCCAGGTGTTGAGGCATCAAGTAGGAACTCAGAAGAGATCACTGAACGACTAGGTGGGTGGTGGTTCCTCAGCCCCAGGGGTTCCTGTCCATCTTCCTTTAAAGTCTGGAAATTGGGGTCCCTTGAGAGACTACTCCATTTTTTTCTCTGTCAGGCCAGGAAGTAACTCCAGTCCACCCCACTACCCACTTTATCCCAGAACTGGAAGGCTCATAGCTCTGGGCTACCCCAGAGATGGTCTCAGGGCTCACTCTGTTGGCTTTGTCTTGCTTTTAGCTGTGCATACAGCAAACACAGCCCCTTGGGTCGTTCCATCAAACCCCATCAGGGCTCCAAACAGAGAAACCATGACTGGTTCTGCATGGAACAGCAGGAAGCCACTCTTCAGGTCAAAAGACCCATTGGACCTTGCCAGCAGAGATTCATGGTGGAGACACCCATCCTTTTGGCTGCTTATTTGGGGGGAAACATGGTTGTGAGGAATTAAGCAAAGAAACACAGCCTAAGCCAGAGCTTGAGGAGTACATACAATTTCCTGATTTTTTTTTTTTTTTTTGAGTTGAAATCTCACTCTGTCACCCAGGATGGAGTGCAGTACCACACTTACGGCCACTGCAGTCTCGAACTGCTGGGCTCAGGCAATCCTTCTGCCTCAGCCTTCCAAGTAGCTGGAACTACAGGCGCACGCCACCACGCCCGGCTAATTTTTTGATTTATTGTAGAGATGAGGTCTCACCAAGTTGCCCAGGCTGGTCTCAAACCCGAGGGCCCAGGCAATCCTCTCACCTCAGCCTCCCAAAGGACTGGGATTATATGCGTGAACCACCGTGTCCCCTGATTTTCTTACAGCACAAGATTTCAGGGCACCAGCTCAGGTCTGTGTCCAAGAAAGCATATGCAGGAGCAAGTATCACAGTGAGAAAAACTTTGGGGACTCACCATTCCTTCATCCAAAGCCAGCCACAGGGGAAGGCAAGAGTTTGAATGTTGGTCTCACTCTTTGCAGTGCAAAGGTGAAATGGGTCAGTTTCAAACACTAAACACCCAACCTAGGAGATATGGCTGCTGGCAGGCTGGAAGTTTCCATGGGTCTCTTTGCTTGTTTATCCCTTTGAATGTGGATGTTGATATTGCATGATGGATAGACAGAATGAATAGTCTTTTGAGAAAAGGAAGTTTTTACTTGTCTCTCCTTTTTCCATCTTCTAACCTTCATCCCCTTGCAAGAAGAAAACAATCTAAGTGTCATGTTGGAAATGGCCTACACACACTTGGAAGCCTTGTGGTAAACTAACAAAAGCTTTATTATGTTTTCCTTCATTAAAAAATGGGGCATTGACTGACAGCTTGGACCCCTGGGCTCACCCCACGTTAAGCAAAGTAGCCCCATAGAAAGATGGCGCAGCTGATGCAGACAATGAGGTTGACGTCTAGGACAGTTTTCACAAGGGGGTTTTCTTCCAGGGAAATTATGACGGGTTCCACTTTGCTTGGGGGCTCCTCCTTGCCCTTGTCCTGAAGTCCGCAGAGCCACAGCATGGCCTCTACCACTTTGGACCGCTTCAGGGTCACTTCACCTAAAATTAGGAACCCAGCAAAGAAAGGTTATAGAGATGGGTGATGTCTCCCAGAGAAGACACTCACCAGGTGTGCCTCCATGCTCTGCAATAAGGTATCAATGAATACCTTTTTCTGGAAGGTATTCATGAACATCTCAATTCTGAAAGATTATTAATTCTAGAAGATTGATATTTTCTAAATTTCCACCATTTTCAGATGAAGAAATTGAAGCTCAGACTAACTAACTTGAATGAAGCCACCCAGCAGGGAAGCAGTGGCAGAGGTGGGGTTAGGACCCTTCTCTGTTATTCCTTCCTCCGTGTTGCATTGCCTTCCAGGAGGCTGAAGAGAAATGAGTACTCTTTTTTTTTTTTTAGTCAGAGTTCACTGTGTCACCCAGGCTGAAGTGCAGTGGCATGCTTACAGCCACCGCAACCTCAACCTGCTGGGCTCAGGTGAACCTTCCGTCTCAGCCTGCCAAGTAGCTGGAACTATAGGCGCAAGCCACCATGCCTGGCTAATTTTTTAATTTATTTTAGAGACGAGGTCTCACCATGTTGCCCAGGTCGGTCTCAAACCTATGGGCTCAGGCAGTCCTCTCACCTCGGCCTCCCAAAGTGCCAGGATTATAGGCTTGAGCCACTACACCTGGCCATTTTCCGGTTTTTCAAGAGAAGCTGGAAATCTGGAATTTTATGTGAAATCTCCCAATTTTAAAATGTTAACTCGTGTTTTATTAAAGCAGTCGGCAGGCTAACCCAAAATATGCCGACAAGTTGCCAGTTTGAAACCACAAATTTAGAGAATGCTAGCAGTGCTCCAGCCTGCCACGTGGGCTGCATGAGGACTGAGTGAGCCATGTTTCATGGGTATGGTACAGTGTTTGCTATTGTTGCCCAACTGAGGTTTCTGATGAGAGTTTCTGAAGAACACCTTTTCCGTGGCCAGAGAGTGGGGAAGGACCAGACATGGAGCCAAAGCATGCTAACACTCCAAGTCTGTCCCCTTTTCTGACTTGTGGTCCTACAGAAAAGCATTCTCCTTAAACGCATAATGCTTTTTGAGGCTCCTACTCTGAGGAGAAAGGCAACTCACAGCCATGGGTTTTGGATGTGTTTTCTTGAACAATCTCGAACTGGATGCTGGTGCTGCTGGTCTCCGGTGTCCCGTTCTGAGAGAGGGTGAGAGGCAAGGGAGTTGCTGGTGGCACCTCTTCCTTCTGGACCATGGGGTCATGACGAGTAAACCAGGTCAGGTGACTGACCTAAGGAGCAGAGGTGAGTTGTGAGACAGGAGGAGAGTATCATCTGTTTCTCACACTCCCTGCCCAGCCCTATGCTCAGTCTTCATGTCTGAGTCTGCTCCCAGCCTCACCATCTCACCCTACCCTCCAACAAGCATCACCTCCCTGCACAAACCAGAATCGATAGACATTTCCTCCACTCATTCTCCATCTTTCTCTTTCCTTCTTTCTTTCTTTTTCCTTCCTTCCTTCCTTCCTTCCTTCCTTCCTTCCTTCCTTCCTTCCTTCCTTCCTTCCTTCCTTCTTCCTTCCTTCCTTCCTTTCTTTCTTTTTTGAGTTGGAGTCTCACTCTAGTTGCCCAGGCTGGAGTGCAGTGGCACTCACGACCACCGCACCCTCAACCTGCTAGGCTCAGGTGATCCTTCCTTCCACCTCAGCCTTCCAAGTAGCAGGAACTACAGGCTCGAGCCACCCTACCTGGCGAATATTTTGGTCTGTTGTAGAGATGAGGTCTCACCAAGTTGCCCAGGCTGGTCTCAAACACCCAGGTTCAGGCAATCCTCTCGCCTCGGCCTCCAAAGTGCTGGGATTACAGGCTGAGCCACTGCACCCAGCCCATCCTCCCATCTTTTTTCGATAACCCTCATCCTTATGTTGGATCTCATCCTCCTTCATTCTAGTCTCAGACCTTAACCCTGACCCAAGACTCCTGAGCCAGGGACTGTTTCAGCTCATCCGTGTCTCTGGCCACAGAGACTGAATTGGTTCATGGATGGGCTTGTGTCCTGAGATGACTCCATCAATGGGAATCAAGAACTTTGCCAGAAATCCCAGGACAGAAATGCTTATGTTTGCTTAATGACAACAAAAAGGCTATGTTCGGAAGCTGCTCGGGCCACCATGGGGCCTGAGAATCGAAGCAGAAATGAGAGATGGATTCGGATGACCTTTTCAGAGTTCTTAAACATCCTATCCCCAAAGCCTAACACTGGACTTCTCAGCTTTTTGAACAATCAATCCCCTTTGCTTAAGCCTGTTTGGGTCAGTTTTCTGTCCCTTGCAACAAAGAGTCTCAACAGATATAGCCGTTAACCCGAATGTACCATCTCTTTGGAGGGTGGCTCTGTGAGCCAGCTCACGGTTGACACGGTGATCAGGGTGGCCGTGGACAGAATCATGGAGAAGTAGAGGTAGTGAATGTTCTTCACCACAGCCGGGCGCTCATCTGGCTGGTCACACCGAGGCTGCACGTAAATGAAGTCCAGAACCAGCCTAACCAGTCCTAGGAGCAGGCCTAAGATCAGGCCTGAGAAGGCACCCTGCAAATTAGAACAAAACCACCTTAGAGACAAGGGCTGAGGCCTCCAGAAACCTCAAGAAGCCATCTCAAGGGCTTGTCTTTCTTGTGACAGTCATTGCATGGGTCAGTAATTTGGAAAGGTTCAGAGTTACTTTTTTTTTTTTTTTTTTGAGTCAGGGTCTCACTCTGTTGCCCAGGCTGGAGTGCAGTGGCATGAATACAGCTCACTTCAGCCTCGACGTCCTGGGCTCAGTTGATCCTCCCATCTCAGTCTCCTGAGTAGCTGGGACTACAAGCATATGTCACCATGCTCAGGCAATTTTTTGATTTTTTGTAGAGACAAGGTCTCGTTATGTTACCCGGGCTGGTCTGAAACCCCTGGGCTCAAATAATCCTCTTACCTTGGCCTCCCAAAGTGATAGGATTATGGGTGTGAGCCCTCCCGCTACCTGACCACCATTATACATGATGAATCGATTACATATAATTTACTCATTCCCTGTTAATTTAGCTTTCGTGTTCCATGACCAAAATGCATCAAGATACATCAGAGAACCTCCCATTCCTTTTTTTCCAAAGGCCAGAAAACCCCCTCCCTGTCTCTCACTAGAGCTCACCTCCTCCAGCTTCATGCCTCCCTCTAGCAGTCCCTCCTGCCCCCAGGGGAAATGCCTGGTTCTTACACAGTGGGGGCTGAGGCAGAGCTACCTTTTCATTGGTCCGTTTCCAGAAACATCCTGTGATGAAGACCACCGCCACAGGTGGCTGCAGGTAGGAGCTGATGGACTGGATGTAAATGAAAAGCTGGCCGCCCTGGCTGGCCTGGACCACAGGGATCCAGAGAATGGAGACCAGCACCAGCAGCAACACAAACACCCTGGTGCCAGACAGAGAGGGACACAACTTAGTGTTGTCTTCCCTGAACATTTACTTGTTCTTTTTTTTTTTTTTGAGTCAGGGTCTAGTTCTGTGTCCCAGGCTAGAGTGGCACAGCGATACAATCCTAGCTCCCTGTAGCCTAGAACTCCTGGGCTCAAGCCATCCGCTTGCCTCAACCTCCCAAGAAGCTGAGAGTGCAAGCATAAGCTACCATGCCTAGCCTCTTTCTCTTTTAATAAAACAGACTTATTGAGGTATAATTTATATACTATAAAATTCACCCACTGTAAGTGTACAGTCCAGTAGCTTTTAATAAATGTATAGGCTGGGCTCAGTGGCTCACCATGGGGAGCACTTTGGGAGGCCAAGGCGAGTGGATTGCCTGAGCCCACAGGTTCGAGACCAACCTGGACAACTTGGTGAGACCTCGTCTCTACAATAAATTTTTTTTTTTTTTTTTTGAGTTGGAGTCTCACTTAGTTGCCCAGACTGGAGTGCAGTGGCCGCTTCCGGCCACCACAGCCTCGCCTGCTGGGCTCCAGTGATCCTTCCGCCTCAGCCTTCCAAGTAGTCGGAATTACAGGCATGCGCTAACATGCCCGGCTGATTTTTAAAAATTTATTGTAGAGATGAAGTCTTGTTGCCCAGGCGGGTCTCGAACCCGCGGGCTCAGGCAATCCACTCACCTCAGCCTCCCAAAGGCATGGGATTACAGGCTGAGCCACCGAGCCCGGCTTACAATAAATTTTTTTTTTAAATTAAAAAATTAACTCGGTGTGGTAGCACACGCCTGTAGTTCAGTTACTTGGAAGGCTGAGGCGGAAAGATCACTGGAGCCCAGCAAGTCGATGCTGGGGTGGCCATGAGCATGCCACTGCACTCCAGCCTGGGTGACTGAGTGAGACTCCAGCTCAAAAAAAAAAAAACCCAAATATTTTAAAAATAAATAAATAAATGTATAGAGTTATGCAACTATCACCACAATCAAGATTGAAAATATCCATCACACCAGTAAGTTCCTTGTGCCCATATACAGTTTATTCCTGTTCCCACCTTAAGTAACCACTTAATCTTCTTTCTGACTCTATAGCAGGGGACCCAGTCCCTGGGCCATGGACCGATACTGGTCAGTGGCCCATTAGGAACTGGGGCACACCACAGAAGATGAGCAACGGGCAAGTGAGTGAAGCTTCATCTGTATTTACAACCATTCCCCATCGCTTGCATTACTGTCTGAGCCTTCTGTCAGATCAGCGGTGCCATTAGATTCTCATAGGAGTATGATGTGAACTGTGCATGTGAGGGATCTAGGTTGTGCACTCCTATGAGAATCTAATGGCACCACTGATCTGAACAATAAATGTAATGCACTTGAATCATCCCAAAACCATCCTCCCCATTGACCCCCCCCATGGAAAAACTATCTTCCACAAAACCAGTCCCTGATGCCAAAAAGGTTGGGACTGCTGCTCTATAGGTTTGCCTTTTCTGGGCATTTCCTATAAATGGTATTATATGGTGTGTGGTCTTTTGCAGCTGGCTTCTTTCACTAAACATAATGTTTGAGGTTTATCTATGTTGTAACATGTAGCAGTATTTCATTCCTTTTTACTGATGAAAAATTCCATTGTCATGGATATGCCATTACGTGCCATTGTTTATCTTTTGCCAATTGGTAAAAAAGATAACTTGGATTGTCTTTTTGGCTATTATGAATAGTGCTTATATGAACAGTTGTATACAAATTTTTGTGTACGTGTATGTTTTCACCTCTGGAAACGCAATTGCTAGATTGCATGGTAAGTTTATATTTAACTTTTTAAGAAACTGCCAAACTGTTTGAGCAGTTGAACCATATTATAGTCCCACCTGCAATGTATGAGAGTTCTAGTTTCTCCACTTCCTCATCTATCTTTTTTATTATAGCCATCCTGGTAGGTATGAAGTGGTATCTCATTGTGGTTTTAATTTCCATGTCCCTAATGACCAGTGATGTTGACGATATGTCTATTCAAATCTCTTGGTTGTTGGCCTTACTATGTTTTTGTTTTGTTTTGTTTTGTTTTGAGTTGGAGTCTCACTCTGTCGCCCAGACTGGCTCCCGGCCACCACAGCCTCAACCTGCTGGGCTCTGGCGATCCTTCCGCCTCAGCCTTCCAAGTAGCTGGAATTACAGGCACGCGCTACCGTGCTCAGCTGATTTTTTAATTTATTGTAGAGATGAGGACTTGCCAAGTTGCCCAGGTGGGTCTCGAACCCGCAGGCTTAGGCAATTCACTCACCTCAGCCTCCCAAAGCGCAGGATTACAGGCTAAGCCACCGAGCCCGGCTTGTCTTACTATGTTTTAAGAGTTCTTCATATATTCTAGATTACAAATTCTCTTTCAGATACATGGGCTTGCAAAATATTTTCTCCCATTCTGTGACTTGTCTTTTTGTTTTTTGGTTTTGAGTCAGGGTCTCACTCTGTCACCCAGGCTGGAGTGCAGTGGCATGATCAAAGCTTACTGTAGCCTCAAATTCCTGGGCTCAAGTGATCCTCCCACCTCAGCCTCCTGAATAGCTGGGGCTATAAGTGTGCACCACCATGCTCTGCTAATTTATTTATTTATTTTTTGTAGAGATGAGGTCTCACCGTGTTGCCCAGGCGGGTCTCAAACTCCTGGGGTCAAGCAGTCCTCCCACCTTGGCCTCCCAAAGTGCTAGCATTATAGGCATGACCCACCACACTCAGTCTTATTTTCTTAATTGTGACATTCAAAGCAGAAATGTTTTAAATTTTGATGAAATCCAATGTATCATTTTTTTTGTTTTATGGATTGTGCTAAGAACATTTTATGGATTGTGCTAAGAACATCTAAGAATTCTTCTCCTAACCCAAGGCTGAGACAGCCCTCAGGGTGCACCTTCTTGAGTGACAGAGCCCCAGGGTGCTCATTTGCATGTGCTTTACATAAGATTTACATGCCACTCATTCCAGTCATTTTAGTTCCTTCCATTAGACTTCAGGACTTTGCAGAAGCCTTGATAAAGAAGCATTTCCCTGAATCCCCAGAACACTCTCCTCTCTTTTGCCTGGCTGACTCCATTCCTCAAATCCTCATCCAGGTAGGGTGCTGTGCCCTTGAATCTCTGGTCTCCTGACTCCCCGTCATAACTCTCAAAGGGTTATAATTATGTGTTTGCCTTCCTTCTCCTCTGGCTCCATAAAGGCAAGAACCAAGTCTTTGCATGACTATATGCCCTGTAGTTGGTACATACATAGTTGGTGCTCATAGAACGTCTCTTGAATGAATGAATATCTTATACATAGAGTCCTAGTGCTCCTCCTTTTTGTTATCAGAGGGGGCTGAGCCAGCCTGGGTAAGTTGCAGTCTGGACTTTGCCTCTGGGTGGGCTCAGCTCTCTCCTCCCCACCCCCACCCCACCCAGTGAGGACTCACCTGCCCACAATCATGAGCTCCTTCTCAGATGCCCGAGGCCGGAGGTGATTCCAGAGGTCCATGGTGAAGATGGTGCTGGCACTGTTAAAGATGGAGGTGAGGGAGGACATGAGAGCCGCCACCATCACAGCCATCATCAGCCCACGGAGCCCTGGGGGCGGAAGGGAGGTCATGGGCCTCTGTCTTTTCCTGTCAGCTGCTGCCTTCATTCACGAGTCTGCTATCCCAGGCCCAAAGCAGCTGATCCCAGTGCGCTCAACTCTGAGGAGACAGAACCTCAGAGAGGATGGCTGGGCAGAGCCTTCTGGAGCATCAGGACCTAGGTTTTATTGGGGAGCATTGGATCTGGGCCCCAGCCCTCCCCTCTTGCCCCTGCCTCAGATCACAGCCCAGTCAATGTTCTCCTTCCTGGATACGCCAGGGGACTCCGTTTAGGGGTGAGGGGACATTACCTGTGGGCAGGAGTTCCAGCACAAGTTTGGGATATGCGATGTCAGAACAGCCAGAGGGGTTGCTACAGACCTTCTGGCAGATTTCTGGATCTGCACAAGCCACTTGATCTATGGAGGAAACACAGGCCCAGAGTTGAGCAGACAGGCTCTCAGAACCTCAGGCCTAGTCAACTCGTGGCCCGATGCAGGCAAGCACCAGGAGACAGGTTTGTTGTGTATAAACTTGTAGCTCAGTGAAACAAAAAACCCTAAAATTAGCCAGGTGTGGTGGCATGTGCCTATAGTCCCAGGTACTTGGGAGGCTGATGTAGAAGGATTGCCTAGACCCAGGAGGCTGCAGTGAGCCATGATCATGCCACTGCACTCCAGCCTGGGCGACAGAATGAGACCTGTCTCAAAAAAAAAAAAAAAAAAAAAAAGCCTAGACTGTATAAGCTGTACCTAGTTACTTAACCTTCTGAACTTTAGTTGTCATATCTGTAAAGCTGGGATAATAACATACCTCTACTTCATAAGATTAAAGTGGGAATTGACTGGGATGATATGCAGAAAGCACTTAGCACATAGGAAGTGCCGGAAACACCAGCTGTTGTTATTGTAACCCAGATAAAGTTAAGACACCTAGTGGTCAGTCTCATAGTAGTGTCCCACTGAGGCTCCATTCCCCTGATTGCCAAAATGTGGGCAAAAGCAATTCACATCTTTACTCAATTTTTTTTTTTTTTTTGGTGAGTTGGAGTCTTATTCTGTTGCCCAGGTTGGAATGCAGTTGCATGCTCACGGGCCACCACAGCCGTGATCCTTCCGTCTCAGCTTTCCAAGTAGCTGGAACTACAGGCATGCACTACCGGCCCAGTTAACTTTTTAATTTATTGTAGAGACTAGTCTCGCCAAGTTGTCTAGGCTGGTCTCGAACCCTGGGCTCAGGCAGTCCTCTCACCTCTGCCTCCTAAAGTGCTGAGATTACAGGTATGAGCCACAGCACCCAGCCTGACTGAAGTTCTTTGTTGCTATGACACGTGGCAAACATTTCTAAGATTCCTCTTTTCCTTGTCTCTTTATCGATATCTCATATAGTTCAACAGCTGTTCTTCATGTTAGTGTCAAAGATTCTGCCATGCTGGCTCTGAATTTCTCTCTTCTCCTCTTTCAGCATTTCTGTGTCATTTCTTTTCTCTTCTGAGCAACTCTCTGATTTCCCTAATTTAAATTCATCACTGGGCATATTGGCTCAAGCCTGTAATCCCAGCACTTTGGGAGACCAAGGCGAGAGGATTGCCTGAGCCTATGGGTTCAAAATCAGTTTGGGCAACTTAGGGAGACCTCGTTTCTACAATTAAAAAAAAAATAGCTGGGCATGGTAGCGCTAGTTCTGGCTATTTGGAAGGCTGCAGCGAAAGGATCGCCAGAGACCAGCCGGTTGACACTTTGGTGGCTGTGAGTGTGCTATTGCACTCCAGCCTGGGAGATGGAGTAAGACTCCACCTCAAAAGAATAAATCCATCTAGCCTCCTTGGCATCTCTAGTTCTTCATCATGGGATGGATAAACATATTCCAAACACACAAGGATAGACCTCAAGCTTGGAAGACAGAAGAAGATATTTGAAACTATACCAATGGCCAGGTCCAGGGGCTCATGCCTATAATCCCAGCACTCTGGGAGGCTGAGGTGGGAGGATTGCTTAAGGTCAGGCATTTAAGGCCAGCCTGGGTGCATAGTGACACTCTGTCTCTAAAAAATAAAATAAAAACTATACTAGTGTGTGGCACATAACAAGTGCTCAATAAGTTTTTGTGGGGAGAAGTTACTTCTCACATTATTATTATTATTATTTATTTTGAGTTGGAGTATCACTCTGTAGCCCAGACTGGAGTGCAGTGGCCGCTCTGGCCACCGCAGCCTCGACCTGCTGGGCTCTGGCGATCCTTCCACCTCAGCCTTCAAAGTAGCCGGAATTACAGGCATGCGCTACCATGCCCGGCTGATTTTTTGATTTATTGTAGAGATGAGGTCTCGCTGCCCAGGTGGGTCTCGAACCCGCGGGCTCAGCAATCCACTCACCACAGCCTTCCAAAGGCGTGGGATTACAGGCTGAGCCACCGAGCCCGGCTATTATTTTTTTTTAAACCCGACGAGGAATGCGGAGATTATTTTTACGTCTCACAGATGAAGAGAAGGTCTTAGGGAAAGGGATCTAACGATAATCACCTGGCAAGATCATGTTAGAACCAGAACTTAACCCAGGTCTCCAGGCTCCCAATTCAATTTTTTGGAGAAGGGAGGCCATGAGGGTATATGCTTTTCCATGTTTAGTGAGCGGCAGTGACCCTCATCCAGGGCCTAATCCTGGCCACCGGGACTTTCAGAATGTTCCATGCTGTCTCGGCAGTTTAGCACCAGGGTCTGAATGACAGCTTTCCTGTCACCTTTTGTCTCCCGCAGCTTAACCAGTGCTTTCCCTGGCCGAACGCCTATCCAACGCCCTTCACCCCTGTGATAGCCTGGTCCAGCAGGACTCCATATTACTTCGCAAGTATCCTTTTCTTTTTCTTTGAGTTGGAGTCTCACTGTGTCGCCCAGGCTGGAGTACAGTGGCACGCTCATGGTCAATCACAGCCTCAACCCGCTGGGCTCAGGTGATCCTTCCACCTCAGCCTTCCAAGTAGCTGGAACCACAGGCGCGCACCACCATGCCTGGTTAATTTTTTTTTCTTTCTTTATTGTAGAGAGGAAGCCTCACCTTATTGGTCAGGCTGGGCTTGAACCCCTGAGCTCAGGCACCACCGCCTCCACCCCCCAAAATGCTGGGATTGCATGCATGAGCCACCACACCCAGCTACTTTGCAAGTCTCTTTTAACAGGTGGGTGGGTCTAGGTATGACCCCCACGAGTAATTTCCAGATCCTGCCTCTTCTCTACCCACAAGCTTCGGTCCTTCCTCTTTATTCAGTTGGGCTGACAGGGCTTTTCATCCAGGTTTTATGGTGAGTGGTATCTGCCCTGAAACTCAGGTTAGGGGCGGGCATTGCTCATGCCTATCTCCATGCTCATTCTGACACAATATCAGTTTCACAAGGACCATTAAGTGAAAGCCTCAAATTCATGAATGGCCTTGAAATGCAGATGTTTGACAATATCTCCCGATGGGATTATATATTTAGTCCCTGTATTTTTTATCTGCATTAAAAATGTTCATGTAATAAACATCAACCACATGTAAAGTACACTACAATTTTAAAAGCCAATATTGTTGTATCTTTCTTTTCTTTTTTGATGTAGTGGAAGACCTAAGAAATAGAAATGGCCTCAGTCCCTTTCATCTGCCAAGAGTCCCAAGGCCTAACTGGTCTTTATAAAACCTGTTTTATAAAACTCTGTTGTGGCGGGCTCAGTGGCTCAGCCTGTAATCCCGCGCTTTGGGAGGCCGAGGTGAGTGAATTGCCTGAGCCTGCGGGTTCGAGACCCGCCTGGGCAACTTGGCAAAACCTCATCTCTATAATAAACCAAAAAATTAGTCAGGCATGGTAGTGCGCGCCTGTAGTTCCAGCTACTTGGAAGGCTGAGGTGGAAGGATCGCCGGAGCCCAGCAGGTCGAGGTTGCGGTGGCCGGGAGCGGCCACTGCACTCCAGTCTGGGCGACTGAGTGAGACTCCAACTAAATAAATAAATTAATTAAAAAAAAAAAAACTTTGTTGTAATGTCTTCTCACAGCTGGGGCCCTTTTCTCCACTAATATCCACCCATGGTGGAGAAAATGTGTGAGGTAGCCATCATTAATAGCACTAACAACAACTAATATGAAATAAAAGTAGATGCTCCCAAAACCCTGGATCAGTTTTGGAAAACAACTAAGATGGCAGACCAAAATGATATTTGATGAGCACTACTGAGAAGGAACAACCTTTTTTTTTTTTTGAGTTGGTGTCTCACTCTGTCGCCCAGGCTGGAGTGCAGTGCAGTGGCTTCAGCTTGTTGGGCTCAGGCAATCCTACCACCTCAGCTTTCCAAGTAGCCGGAACTACCGGCACACACTTACCACACCTGGCTTATTTTTTTATTTATTGTAGAGACTAGGTCTCACCAAGCTGCCCAGCCTAGTCTTGAATTCCTGAGCTCAGGCAATCCTCTCACCTCGGCCTCCCAAAGTGCTGGGATTACAGGCTTGAGCCACTAGGCCTGGCCTGAGAATGGACAGTCTTATTGGGAAAAAAATGTCTTTGAGAATATCAAAGTTCTTGACTTTTTATTACTCTTCTGCAAATGCTCAGGAGATTAGAAAGTAGCTGCATTCCTGTTGCCAGAACACTGCAAGGAGCCTCCCAGGTAGGACAAAGCTCTTGTTAAAATCGATGTGTGTTCTACCTCTTGTTGTCTTAAAAACGCCCCCTTTTCAAGGTATCTTGAGAAAGAGCAAGAATCTTCCTGAGATATTTAATTGTTAACTACAAAGTTTTTGTTTTACCTTCTAGGAATGCAACCTTCAACCGTGAGACACGTGACAGACCTAAAGTTTACAAAGCATGTTTGTTGCAGAAAAGTGTATTTGTTTATTCAGTCTAAAAAAATCTGTTTATCACAAGGACATTAGTTGGTTAAACTAAGTTATAAATGAAATCAAGAGCTTGTGATCATTAGCACACCATTCAATCATGTCTTCTCACCTGTCTTGGGTTAGTCAACCATTTCCTATATGGAGTAGGTTCTCTTGTCAGAAAGCTTCAGATCCTCTGATGCTTGAAGGAAAAGATGCCTTTAGCTAAGTCAAATCCAAACATAGCACAAAACCTCCTTCTTCCACAATTCCAATATTCCCCAAGGGATTGCTATGATTCAGATACTACAATAAGCAATGTGCATTCATCTCATTTCATTTTTACAGCAATTCTATGGGAAAGATGCTGTTATTATCCCTATTTTATTTCTTTTTTTTTTTTTTTGAGTTGGAGTCTCACTCTTCACCCAGACTGGAGTGCAGTGGCCGCTCCCGGCCACTGCAGCCTCGACCTTCTGGGCTCCGGCGATCCTTCCACCTCAGCCTTCCAAGCAGCTGGAACTACAGGCGTGCACTACCACCCCGGCTGATTTCTGATTTATTGTAGAGATGAGGTCTCGCCAAGTTGCCCAGGCGGGTTTCGAATCCACAGGCTCAGGCAATCCACTCACCTCAGCCTCCCAAAGGCGCGAGATTACAGGCTGAGCCACCGAGCTCAGCTATCCCTATTGTAAAGACAAGTAAACTAGGCCCAGAGGATAAATAGTTTCTCCAAATCATATGGCTAGTAAGTACTATGACCAGGACTCAAACTCTTCGTTTATTCCAAAGCTCAGGTAGAGAAGATTGGCTTGCAAGTAGGTGCACTTTTAAACTCTTGTGTTTTATTGTTTTCAGGGTTATTCTGCTTCTCTCAATTTCCATGTAGTTTCTTTAAAAATATGTGCCATTTTGACCAGGTATAGTAACTCATGCCTGTAATCCCAACACTTTGAGAAGCAGAGGTGAGAGGATTGCTTTGTTCAAGACCAGCCTTTCCTCATCTCTACAGAAAATTTTAAAAATTACCCAGGCAAGGCTGGACACGGTGGCTCACGCCTATAATCCCAACACTTTGGGAGGCCAAGGTGAGAGGATTGCCTGAGCCCACGGGTTCAAGACTAGCCTGGGCAACTTGGTGAGACCTCATCACTACAATAAATCAAAATAATTTGCCGGGCGGGTGGCACATGCCTGTATTTCCAGCTACTTGGAAGATTGAGGTGGAAGGATCGCCTGAGCCCAGCAGGTCAAGGCTGCAGTGGCTGGGAGTGTGCCACTGCCCTTCAACCTGGGTGCAGAGTGAGACTCCTACTAAAAAAAAAAAAAAAATTAGCCAGACATAGTAGTGTGTGTCTGTAGCCCCAGCTACTTGAAAGACTGAGTTGGGAGTTTGAGAAGCAGTGATCTATGATTGAACTACTGCATTCCAACCTGGGCAACAGAGTAAGACCCCCAATTCAAAAAAAGGTGCCATTTCTTAGATGGATTCAGTGGAAGAGGGTTTTGTCCAGACTCATCAGAACTCAGGGTCAGAGCATCCTTTTAGGCAATTCTGGAATCATTTGAAAATTTAGTAGGTAGCTGGTGGAGCCAAAGTGGAGAAGGAAGTGGAGACAGGAAGGCAGAATGACTTGTCCCCGAACCTGGGACTTTAGACCTGGTGTCCCAGTCTTCTTTCCTTCTTTTCTTTTTTTTTTTTTTTTTTTTTGAGTTGGGGTCTTACTCTGTCACCCAGGCTGGAGTGCAGTGTCATACTCATGGCCACCCCCAGCATCCACCTGCTATGCTCCGGGGATCATTCTGCCTGAGCCTTCCAAGTAGCTGAAACTATAGGCGCACACTATCACACCGGCTAATTTTTTGATTTTTAGTAGAGACAAAGTCTCACCAAGTTGCCCGGGCTGGTCTTGAACCCACAGGCTCAAGAAATCCACTCACCTCAACCTCCCAAAATGCTGGGATTACAGGCTGAGCCAACCAAGCCTGGCCAATAGATGTACAACCTAAGGCTTAGAGATAGTCTTTTTTTTTTTTTTTTTGACTTGGAGTCTCATTCTGTCTCCCAGGCTGGAGGGCAGTGGCATGCTCCCAGCCACCGCAGCCTTGACCTGCTGGGCCCAGGTGACCCTTCCGCCTCAACCTTCCAAGTAGCTGGAACTACAAGCACGCACCACCATGCCTGGCTAATTTTCTGATTTATTGTAGAGATGAGGTCTCACCAAGTTGCCCCGATTGGTCTTGAACCCGCGAGCTCAGGCAATCCTCTCACCTTGGCTTCCTGAAATGCTAGGATTATAGGTCTGAGCCACCGTGCTTCGCAATTTTTTGATTTATTGTGGAGATGAGGTCTTGCCAAGTTGCCCAGGCTGATCTCAAACTCGTGGACTCAGGCAACCCTCTCTCCTCAGCCTCACAAAGTGCTGGGATTATAGGCTTGAGCCACCATGGCTGGCCTTGTCCCCAGTCTTCTGATGGCTTATTAAAAATAGATGGATGGCTGGGTGCAGTGGCTCAAGCCTGGAATCTCAGCACTTTGAGAGGCCAAGGCGAGAGGATTGCCTAAAGTCAGGGATTCGAGACCAGCCTGTGCAACTTGGCGAGAACTCATCTCTACAATAAATCAAAAAATTAGCCAGGCATGGTGGTGTGCGCCTGCAGTTCCAGCTACTTGGAAGGCTGAGGTGGAAGTATTGCCTGAGCCCAGCAGGTTGAGGCTGCAGTGGCCGTGAGCATGCCACTGCACTTCAACCAGAGTGACAGAGTGAGACTCTGACTCAAAAAAAAAAAAAAAAAATGAGGTCTTGCTACGTTAGCCAAGCTGGTCTCAAACTCCTGGCCTCAAATGATCCTCCAAGTCAGACTCAAAAAAGCACTGGGATGGCCAGGCATGGTGACTCAAGCCTGTAATCCCAGCACTTTGGGAGGCCAAGGCGAGAGGCTTGCCTGAGCCCAGGGGTTCAAGACCAGCCTGGGCAACTTGGAGCGATCTCATCTCTACAATAAATAAATGAATAAATAAGCCAGGCTTGGGAGTACGTGCCTGTTTTTCCAGCTAATTGGAAGGCCGAAGTGGAAGGATCGCCTGAGTCCAGCAGGTCAAGGCTGTAGTGACTGTGAGAGTACCATTGCCCTCCAGTCTAAGCAACAGAGTGAGACTCCGACTCCAAAAAAAAAAAAAAAAACACTGGGAGTACAGGTATGAGCCACTACATCTAGCCTATAAAGGATAACTCTTATACATTGTTGGTGGGAATGTAAATTAGCACAGCCATTATGGAAAGCAGTATGGAGGTTCCTCAAAGGACTAAAAATAGAACAACCCCATGATCTAGCAATTCCACTACAGGGTGCATATTCAAAATAACTGGAATCAGAAGAGATATCTGCACTCCCATGTTTACTGCAGCATTATTCACAGTAGCTAAGATATGGAATCAACCTATAAGTGCCATCAACAGATGACTGGGTAAAGAAAATGTGGTTTATATTCACAGTGGAATACTATTTAGCCATTAAAAAAACGAAATTCTGTCATTTGTGGCAACATGAATGAGCCTGGAGGACATTATGTGAGGTATGGTACGCTAAGCACAGAAAGATAGATACCACATGTTCTCACTCATATGTGGAAGTTAAAAAAGTTGAGTTCATTGACAGAGTAGAAAGGTGGTCACTAGAGGGAGGAGTAGGAGAGAGAGGAGGTAGCCGAAGGTTGGTTAATGGTTACAAAATTACAGCTAAATAGGAAGAATAAGTTCTAGTGTTCTATAACACTGTAGGGTGACTATAATTAATAACTATTTATTGTGTATTTTCAAATAGCTAGGAAAACATTCTGTTGTTCCCCACACAAAGAAATGATAGATAAGCTAATAACTCTGATTTGATCATTATACGTTGTATACATATATCAAAATATAGCACTCTACCTCCTAAATATGTACAAGTGTTATGTGTCAATTAAAAACAATAATAAGGATGGGCATGAAGACTTACACCTGTAATCCTTCCCACTTTGGGAAGCCCAGGTGAGAGGATTTCTTGAGGCCAGGAATTCAAGACCAGCCTGGGCAACATAGTGAGACCCAGGCTCTACACAAAATAAAAATAGAAAAATAAAATAATAATAATGATAAAAGAAAAAAATAAACAAGATGCCTGGGTTCCTCCTCTAGGGATTCTGATTCAGCAAGCCCTGGATGAGGCCTGAAAGTATGCATTTCTAACAAGTCCTAAGGAGACACTGCTAGACTGGGGGCCACACCTTGAGAAGCACTGGTCTGGGCTTCCCAAGAAGGGAGAGGGACTTCAAATACACAGTGCTTGTCTACGGCCATACCACCCTGAACGCGTCCGATCTCGTCAAATACACAGTGCCCACCTCACTCTCTCTACCTTATCTTACTCTCTAAAATTTATTTTGCACTTATTGCTTGTACCATATGATAGAGTGTTTTAATATATAGTTTATCTTTATTCATGAATTCTAGACTCGTAAGCTATGTTACAAAGTCCTTAGGTTCATGGAGCATGGTTTTCTGTCTCATTTAATAATGATTATTGATTGGCTCATTACTGATTAAATGTTAAGAGAGATGGTTAGGGTCTTGTTATGGATCTTCCATGTATCAATCCAGGCTTCAGATGTGATGTGCATGGCTAAGAGTCAAGTTTTGGAGTCAGGTACCTCTGGGTTCAAATCCTGGGTCACCTAGCACTAGCCCAGCAACTTCCAGCAAGGAGACATCCTGGATTCCCCTTTTTCTCCTTATCCCCCTCATCCAATCCATCATTAATTTGGTTGGCTCTTTAGCCAGGCACGGTGGCTCATGCCTGCAATCCCAGCACTTTGGGAGGCGGAGGTGAGAGGATTGCCTGAGCCTATGGGTTCAAGACCAGCCTGGGCAACATGGCGAGACCTCGTCTCTACAGTAAATAAAAAAAATGAGCGGGGCATGGTGGCACATGCTTGTAGTTTCAGCTACTTGAAGACTAAGGCAGAAGGATCATCTGAGCCCAGCAGGTCAAGGCTAAGGTGGCCATGAGTGTGCCACTGCACTCCAGCCTGGGTAACAGAGTGAGACTCCAACTAAAAAAAAATTAAAAAATATGGTTGGCTCTAAAATATACTCTCAAATCATCCACATGGCTCACTCATTGCCTCCTCAGAGAGGACTTCCCTGGAAACCCTGCCAGAAGTAGCTCCTGCCTGGCCCTCCCTTTGATGTCTCCCGCACAGCATTTAGCACGATCAATCATTATCTCATTTATTTACTTACTTATTTCTTCCCATGTCCTCAACCACTAGGATGTAAGTCCCACAGCAAGGATATTGTATGTCTTGATCACTTATAGCTCCCCAAAGTCATCCAGAATAAGGCCTGGCAGATAATTAGCTCTCAAAATACTTGTTGAATACATGGCAGAATAAATAAGTGAGTGAATGAATTAATTTCTTTAAACTTTGATTTCAGCTGGGCTCAGTGGCTCAGCCTGTAATCCCGCACCTTGGGAGGCTGAGGTGAGTGGATTGCCTGAGCCCGCAGGTTCGAGACCTGCCCGGGAAACTTGGCAAGACCTCATCTCTACAGAAATCAAAACGAGCCGGGCATGGTAGCGCTCGCCTGTAGTTCCAGCTACTTGGAAGGCTGAGGCGGAAGGATTGCCGGAGCCCAGCTGGTGGAGGCTGCGGTGGCCGGGAGCGGCCACTGCACTCCAGTCTGGGCGACAGAGTGAGACTCCAACTCAAAAATAAAAAAATAAAATAAAATAAAAATTTTGATTTCATCATCTGTAAGATAAAAATAGCAATAATAGTGCCTACCTCATAAGGTCAATTTTGAGGAGGAAATGAAGTAACACATGTATAAAACAATCATAGTGAACATTTACATAGTACTTGTCATATGCCAGAAATTGCTTTAAGCTGTATGAAATATTACCCTCACTTTACAAGGGAAGAAATGGAGGCAAAAAGTCATGAATCAGGCCTGTGTAGTCAAGGTAAGAGACCATAGCAAGTGCACAATGAATGTTGGTCATTGGAAGCCACATTCTTTGTTCATAGGTCAGGACTTGCTCAACAGCTGTTTATTCTCCAAGATACCACAAAACCCAGATCCTAGTTCTTATCCCTCTCTGGACTTTCCTCAGCCTTTGCCCCTTCCCTGGAGGCAGCACCAGTGTCTATTTGGCCTCTTCATCTCATCTGAGCCGGAGGAGTAAGAGCCCAGAATCTAGTACCATGGACAGCCCCCCCCCTTGGGCTTCCTCTTTTCTCCTAATTCTCAAGGGTTCACAATTATTTTGACTACAATTCTGGGCCAATATTTTATCCTACCCTTTCTTTACTTCTGTGTAACACTGTCTAGGATAAGGTATAGGGGAGGAAGTTTTCTGTTTCCACTACCCTTTTATTAATAACACCCTTGGCAAGTGTGGAAGAAAGCTCACTGAGGGGAGAATGGAGAAGCTTCTTCTGTGTAGATTACCAGTTCTTGACCCCACAGGGACTCCAGATGACATTGCCCCCACCCAAGTGTTGTTTATTCCCATAGTACAAACCTTACCACATTTGAAAAAAACTGACAAGCCCCCTAAAGGCCTTGGTATCCCTGATATTTATTAAGAAGTACCCCCAAAAGAGTCCCACTGGGTTAATGTTACCCAACACAGAGCTCAGACACTGAAGCATGAGAGAAACTTTCCCATGAGACTTCAGGGGCCTGAAATTTGGAACCACAAAACTTTAGCCTAGTTGGTGGTTTAAAACAAAAATAGAGTTGAGGCCAGGTCCCAGTTGAGTCTCTATCCAGTTTGGCTTGGGATAGCTATGGGACTTGCCCATTGAATCCATGTTAGGAAACAACAGAGTCCACAGATCCTAGATCGAGATGCCTCAGCCTAATCACTAGAAAAGGACTCTAGGTTGGGCACGGTGACTCACACCTGTAATCCTAGCACTTTGGGAGGCGGAGGTGAGAGGACTGCCTGAGCCTGTGGGTTCAAGACTAGCATGGACAACATGTGAGACCTTGTCTGTCCGATAAATTTTAAAAATTAGCTGGCTGGTCGTGGTAACCCATGCCTATAATCCCAGCACGTTGGGAAGCCGAGGTGAGAGGATTGCTTGAGCTCATGCGTTCGAGACCAGCCTGGGCAACTTGGTGAGACCTCATCTCTACAATAAATCAAAAATTAGCCGGGCATGGTAGCGCATGCCTGTGGTTCCAGCTACTTGGAAGGCTGGGGCGGAAGGATCACCTGAGTCCAGCAGGTCAAGGATGCAGTGGCCATGAGCAGCGTGCCACTGCACTCTAGCCTGGGCAACAGAGTGAAACTCCGACTCAAAAAAAAAAAATTAAAGGACTCAGTTGTTTTCTCTTGAGGCCATCGGTCATGCTTAGAACAGTTCACAGGGTCTGAGACTCACAGGCTAATGACCTCTTAACTGTCTTCTCACCTGGGAAGAGGATACGGCTGACCATACCAGGAAACACCATTATGAAAAGGGGCAGCACCTTCAGGTATGCAGCCATCAGAGAGCCTCCTTTGGCATGGGACAGGTTCTTGGCAGCCAGCGTCCGCTGAACTATCACCTGGAAAACAGTGAGGGTAGTTGGAAACTGAGATGGCTTTCTCTTAAGGCAAACGAGCTTCTTAGTACATGCAGGAAATAGGAACTTGGCTTGCCTGACTTCTCTTTGAGGAAACATGTCTTTCCTCTTTTCAGTCCTTGTGGTCTAATTGGGGTTGCTATGCCTCCCACCCTGTGCTCTTCCTTCTACTTTAACCAGGGGTTGTACCTGACCACCTCTCTGGCTACCATGATCAGTCAAGGAAAAGCATGTGCCCAAGGCAGTCTGATTACAGTTGTCCATGGAACTTCTTCCTTTAAAAGGTGAAGGAAAAAGGCACCCTACCCACTATAGTATACCCTGGAATTGCTAAGTGTGAAGGTGGCACAGAGCTGCTGTCTACATCTCTGCCATCATCTTGGAAAAGTCTCTTTGATTCTGAAGTCATCTCAGAGGAAGGAAATCCAGACATGGAGAGAAAGACAATTTCTTATGACGTAGTATCAGAGACAGTCTGGGTTCAAATCTTACCTCACTACTTTCTGGCGTATGACCTTGGACTAGCAACTTTACCTCTCTTTGTCTCAGTTTCCTCATCTATAAAATGGGTATAATACCAGGACAGTTTTGACAATTAAATGAAGTAAAAATACTTGGAATACTTAGAATAGTATCTGACCCATAGTAATTGCTCCATAAATATTAGTTTTTACCATGGCTATTATCTACCTCTGGCCTCCCAGTCATGAGAGTTAAAAAAAAAAGCCAGCCGTGTTAGGTGGCTCAGCCTGTAATCCTGCGCTTTGGGAAGCTGAGGTGGGTGGATTACCTGAGCCCGTGGGTTCAAGACCCGCCTGGGCAACTTGGCGAGACCTCATCTCTACAATAAATGAAAAAAAATTAGCCAGGTGTGGTAGCATGCACCTGTAGTTCCAGCTACTTGGAAGGCTGAGGCGGAAGGATTGCCAGAGCCCAGCAGGTTGAGGCTGCGGTGGCCGGGAGCAGCCACTGCACTCCAGTCTGGACGACAGAGTGAGATGCCAACTCAAAAAAAAAAAAGTCTCTTTATTCTTAAACTATTTTCCCCCAGAAACAAAGAAAAGAGTCCTCATTATACTTGGAAGGCTGAGCGGAAGGATTGCCGGAGCCCAGCAGGTTGAGGCTGCAGTGGCCGGGAGCGGAGACACTCCAGTCTGGGAGACAGAGTAAGACTTCAGCTAAAAAAAAAAAAAAGAGTCCTCATTAAGTCTGCAAAAAGACAAGGTGTAGCGGTTCATTCCTGTAATCCCAGCACTTTGGAAGGTTCAGGTAGGGGAATCACTTGAGGCCAGGATTTTGAGACCAACCTAGATAATATAATGAGAACACTGTCTCTCAAAACAAGACAAAACAAAAAAACCCTTTAGGCCAGGCATGATGGCTCATGCCTGTAATTCCAGCATTTTGGAAGGCTGAGGCAAGAGGATCACTTGAGCCCAAGAGTTTGAGACCAGCCTGGGCAACATAGCAAGACCCTATCACTTAAAAAAAAAAAAAGTTTGTAAAAAAATCTGCAAAAAGCTCTTAATGGGAAGAGTGTTGAGAATTATGATTTGCTACAAACCCCACACCATATTCCTAATATGTTTTTTTTAGATTTCACTATACAACTGTGAACATCTTTGGGGGGGAGATGTCATTTTGGGAGATATTCCATCTGCAGAAGCCATGGGACTGAAACTTGTCAGACCATTGCCAGAGGCATCAACATGATGGAGGACAATGTAAAGTAGGCAATGTTTGCTAAAGGCCTAACTGCAGTGGCAATGACAAAATGACACTATGACAAAACAATGACAAAACTGAGCATGATGGACAGGTTTCAAGGACAGGTACCGCTGGTCAGAACTCAAAAGAGCCCTGGTCACGAACTGTCTGGCTATCCAATTGAGAAACCTGTTTTCTGTCAGGGTCAGACCCTAAAAGGGACAGTAATTGAGTGTTTCTTGATAAGTAATATCTCAGTGGGGGGGGAAGTGAGCTAAAAGGAATAAAAACGCAACTTCAACATGTGAGAAGGAAGGGGCCATGATGAACTATGTGCCATCTCATGGCATCAATTGTGCATCCACTATCTCTTCATTTGCTCCTCCAACAGTAATCATGTACAAATTTTTCCTTCATTAGGATGGGAAAGAAGGGGGAGAGCTGTCACAGTGGAGGGGCATGATGACCTGGCAGCTGGGGCCAGACACAGTGGCTCACACCTTCAATCTCAGTTCTTTGGGAGGCTGAGGAGGGAGGATCACTTGATTCCAGGAGTTCAAGACTAGCCTAGGCAACATAGCGAGACCTGTCTCTACAAAAAAGTGACTGGGTATAGTGACATGTGCCTGTAGCCCCAACTACTCAGGAGGCTGAGGCAGGAGAATTGCCTGAGCCCAGGAGGTCGAGGCTGGAGTGAGCTGTGATCATGCCACTGGACTCCAGCCTGGGTGGTAGAGTGAGACTTCCAACTCAAAAAAAAAAAAAAAAAAAAAAAGGGCCGGTCTCAGTGGCTCAGCCTGTAATCTCGGGCTTTGGGAAGCCAATGTGAGTGAATTACCTGAGCTCGTGTGTTCCAGACCCACCTGGGCAAATTGGCGAGACCTCATCTCTACAATAAATCAAAAAAATTAGCCAGGCATGGTAGCGCGCGCCTGTAGTTCTAACTACTGGAGGGCTGAGGCGGAAGGATCGCCGGAGCCCAGCAGGTCAAGTCTGCGGTGGCTGGGAGCATGTGTACTGCACTCCAGCCTGGGCGACAGAGTGAGACTCCAACTCAAAAAAAAAAAAAATGCAGCTGGGAATGGGTTCTTAGAATCAAGAGAACATCCAGCTGGTGATTTGCTATTAATAAATAGAGTGATTAAATGTGCAGACTTGAGTGTGAATCTTCACTCTGCCAGCTCTTTGTGAGTTTGGACAAGTTCCTTAACCTCCTCAGGCCTCAGTTCTCTCACCTATAAAATGGGAATGATAACAGTCTTGTTTTTGAGGTACCTAGCAGCTCTTAAGCAAAGAAACAGTAGTGATTATTGTCATTGTCATCATCACTGCTGCTGTTAGATGAAACCAGAGAAAAGTGAAAATAGGTAAATAAAACAGAATTAGAAGAGAGTTAGTATTAGATGTTGGAAGCCGGATTCAAGAACTATGGGCCAGCAGTTTGGAAACATGAAAACAATGAACAATGTGACAATAAAGGAAGCAGAAAGGTGGTCTTGGGCAATACCTGAGCAAATGTAATTGTCCACGCTGGCTTTTATGAATGAGTCCTACAAATAGGAAGGGGCCATGTCACCATCTCCTGGTGACAGCAGAGGTCAATTGTCTTGAAAGGTCCAAGGCATGGGTAGAATAGAAACACAAACACTCCAGTCTTTGCTGGGAGTGATGAGTTAAGAGACAACAGAGAGAGGGTCTGAGCTATTGCTATCACCAGAATTGGAATGTTGGCGCATAACATCCTTACATAAGGATGCCTAGGCCTTATCCTGACACTCACACTTCAAGAGCTCTCTGTTGAGTGGGTAAGGGTAGATCTTACTAAGATTTATCCATTCAAAGGGAATGACATTCTAGAGTGCTTTCTGAGTAGGAGACTAGTCTCTATATTTCCTTCCTCCTCCATTCTTCAAATGGAACCAACATGAGCTCGGAACTCTATCTACTATTTTCCTAGGCTTTGAGTCTTGAAGCATGCAGAAAAGTTATAGAGGTCTTGGTGAGTTACCAGTGCCTTTTGTGAGCTGATTCAGTGAACTATGGATAAGGAGGAGGAAAATGTCATATCATGATCATTGCGATGCTGTGGCGAGCAGAACAAAATCAGAATTCTTCTCAATTTAAACATAGTGGACATCAATGAAATTGTCTTCCCAGGGTGTCCTGCCTTTTTTTTTTTGCAACCCATCCCCTCATCCACATGGTGACACTATTATCTTGGGTGCAGTTTCATGATCCAACAGTAGACACCTAACCCAGACTTGACCAATCAGAGTTCTTTTCCAGGATTTTGGATTTGGGGCTCAGAGAATTGTCATGCTCTTTCCAGTTGGTCTGCCATGACAAACAATGCAGTCATTAGGTGAGAAAGAAAGATGATAGACAGGGAAACCAAAATAAGTTCTAAGAGTTTCTGGAGGCTAGTTCAACTTCCCGTAGTTTGTATTCCTTGAGCTAATAAGTCCCCCCACTTTTTTCTAAGCTAGTTATTTTTTTGTCACTTGCAATCAAGTGTACTCTTACATGTACAAGTTATATTTGTTTGAATGTTGCAAGTAAAAGACTCTAAAATGTGAAATTTAGCCAGCATGGTGGTGCATGCCTGTAATCCCAGCACTTTGAGGTGGAGGTGAGAAGCTTACCTGAGCTCAGGGATTCGAGACCAGCCTGAGCAACATGGCGAGACCTCATCTCCACAATAAATCAAAAAATTAGCCGGATGCGGTGGTGGTGCATGCCTGTGATTCCAGCTACTTGGAAGGCTGAGGTGGAAGGATCACCTGAACCCAGCAGTTTGATGACCATGATGACCATGAGCGTGCCACTGCACTCCAGCCTGGGTGGCATAGTGAGACTCCAACTCAAGAGTAAAATAAAATAATAAAATAAAACATGAAATTGTCTTATTTGAGGGAATGCAAGAAGTGACGAGGATCCCTCTGTCCATAGCTGGAAAGTTAGCTGGTCTTGTTTCACAGTTGATTTAATGATAATCTGTCATTTCTCAGAACTCCAAACACAAACCTAGTGAAGCTAGAACACTTAGGAATGTGCCAGTGAAAAATGTAAGGTTATTGGAGTCTATAGCATACTTTTTTTGGAATGTTTATATTAACTTATTTTTAATTGGCAAATAAAAATTGTATATATTTATTGTGACATGTTTTGAAATATGTCTATATCATGGAATGACTTCATCAAGCAAATTAGCATATACATTATTTCACATACTTTTCACTTGTTTGTGGTGAGAACACTTAACATCTACTCTGTAGCAATTATCAAGAATCCAACACATTTTTATTAACTATAGTCACCATGCTGTGGAATAGCTCTGTTGAACTTATTCTTCCTGAGATTTGGTACCTTTTGACCACAGCTCCCCAACCTCCTTCCGATCCCAACTCCTGGTAACCACCATTCTACTCTCCACTTCAGTATGATCAACTCTTTTAAATTGTACATATGAGTGAGATCATGTGGTGTTTGTCTTTCTGAGAGTCCCATCTTTTTTTGAGTTGGAGTTTCACTCTGTCTCTCAGACTGAAGTGCAATGGCAGGCTCATGGCCATCCCAGCGTCGACCTGATGGGCTCCGGCGATCCTTCTGCCTCAGCCTTTCAAGTAGCTTATGCAGCAAAAGAAAAGGCAGGACACCCTGGGAAGACAATTTCATTGATGTCCACTGTTTTTAAATTGAGAAGAATTCTAATTTTGTTCTGCTCGCCACAGCATCGCAATGGTCATGACATGACATTATGCTAAGTGAAATAAGCCAAGCAGAGAAAGACAAACACCAGCTGGACTTGATGGTTCAGATTGTAATCCCACGCTTTGGAAGGCTGAGGTGAGTGGATTGCCTGAGCCCGCGGGTTCAAGGCCCACCTAGGCAACTTGGTGAGACCACATCTCTACAATAAATCAAAAAATTAGCCGAGCGTGGTAGCGCACGCCTGTAGTTCCAGCTACTTGGAAGACTGAGGTGAAAGGATTGCCGGAGCCCAGCAGAGTGAGACTCCAATTCAAAAAAAAAAAAGAGAGAGAGATTTGTGCTGTTAAAAAAACTACAAGCCCAGAGAAGAGGGCGACAGGCCCAGGTAACAGAACAGACCTCTCAGGAATGTTATGAGAATGAACTGAGTTAACATATATAAAATGCTTAGATCAGTGACAGGCAAGTCATACAGCATCAATAAATATTTAAAACTTTAAATGTTATTACTATTATCAGTTATCATTTACCTTTTCCATCTCTGCCCAGGATAATCTAGAATATGTTCTCAATCAGTGAACAATGAATGTTGGTTTGCCATTCTCTTCTGCTCTAAAATGAGCCCATATAGAGTGCTGGCCATGATATGTGTTTTGTAGGGCAGCCCCAGGATGGGGAACCAACACATTCCTTGGACTCTATAGAATTCAGCAGAAACATGGTGTGGTCAAGATCAAAGTCACGAGGTTAGCAGAGTGTTATGGTCCAAGTAACGCTCGGCTGCTCCTCTTAATATCAATAAATCAAAGGGGCAGGGAACTGGTAGAAAGAAGTTTATTTCTAGAAACAAAAACAGAGTATCATATGTTCTCATTCATAAGCGGACCTTGAACAATTTTCATAAAACTGTAAGAAACGGATTGGCAGTAGTGGGAAACTACCAGGGGAGGGAGTGGCATACCTCATCAACAAGGGTAACTGCATAATGAACATCTCTATACCTGACCCTGAATTGTACCTTACATCTTTAAAATAAAGATAGATATAGATAGATAAATAAAGAAATAAATAAAGTTTATTTCTGAGTTCAAATTCAGGGAGCAGAACCAAACTCGAGATTTTTCGAAAATGGTTCTGCTCACCCTCTAGACTTTTACAGTTCATTTTTATAAGTCCAGAGTTGCTAGTACCTTTACATTAGTCACGTGACCAGCAGAGCATTGTACAGAACTTGAGTTTCAGCCGCATTTATCGATAGTGGCATTTTTCAGTTCAGACTTCCTGGTGCCAGACATCAGAGGTATCTCATAGCTTTTATCAGTAGGGCCCAGCAGATCAAGCTTGCCAGACAGTAAAGTGAGTTTACAAGGCTTAAGATACGCATTATGCAAAAGTTATACAAATCATAAAACTTATGATTACATTGAAACAAAAGTTATACAAATCATAAGGCTTACGATTACATTGATAGTACATTATTCAAACTTATGACCACTGAGAAAAAGGGAATAAATAGGGATTTGCATCTTTAACTTGATTGGGTATAGACTACAGGGAAGTCAAGGATTTCCTGAAGCTACTTATGGGGAATGCATAGGAGATAAGGGGAAACACACCCTTTATTAGCTCTCAGGAATATTGTTCAGGAATGTACAGGAGCGCTTGCGCCCTTGCATGGCCTTCTTTAGGACCTGTGACAATATGGACAGACATTAGTGGGTCTCTGTATCAATTTGGTGCATTGGCGACTTCGTTGCCGGACCTTGGTCAACAGGGTCTCCCGATAGAGATGCTCTAGCAGCTGCCAGAAATACTTTGTGCTCTGGGGACTCTCTGGAGAGGAGTCCTGCTGACCAGGACCGGTCGTTGATTAAATTGTAAGAAAGAGGCCTTGCCGGCTTGTGTCAAGTAGATACTATTATTCAGTAAGACAACCCTGGATGTGCTCACTTGGGTTCTCCAAGGCCACTTTGTAGGCACCAGAGGAACACTGAACCGACCTGTTAGTGCTTTTTGTTATTTGTATTTGAATTTGCTGAGAAAGCCAACTGGTTTGTTATGCTTTGTTTGATGGGGCATGTCATATTTTATTTATTTATTTAGAGTTGGAGTCTCACTCTGTCTCCCAGGCTAGAATGCAATAATACGCTCATGGCCATCCAAGTGTCGACCTGCTGGTTCCGGTGGTCCTTTCATCTCACCCTTTCAAGTAGCTGGAACTACTAGCACGCACTACCATGCCTGGCTAATTTTTTGTGATTTATTGTAGAGACGAGGTTGCCCAGTCTCGTCTCGAACCTGCGGGCTCAGGCAATCCCTTAGCCTCAGCCTCCCAAAGTGCTGGGATTACAGGCTGAGCCACCGAACCCAGCCACATATCATATTTTTTTTCTTTCTTTTTTTTTTAGTTGGAGTGTCACTCTGTCACCCACCCATGGTTACATAATATTCCATTGTATATATGTACCACATTTTTTTTAATCCATTCCTTTTTGATGGGCAGCATGGTTGGTTCCATGTTCTTGCTATTGTGAACAATGCGATAACCATAGGTGTGCAGGTATCTTTTTTATAGAGTGACCTGAATTCTTCCGGGAATATTCCCAGTAGGGAGATTGTGGGGTCATATGGAAGGTCAATTTTTAGAACTTTTAGGAATCGCCACACTGATTTCCACAGAGGCTGTACTAGTTTGCACTCCCACCAACAGTGTAGAAGTGTTCCCTTTTCACCACATCCTCTCCAGCATCTGTTATTTTTTGAGTTGTTTTTTAAAATTTTTTTTTTTAGTTGGAGTCTCACTCTGCCACCCAGACTGGAGTGCAGTGGCTGCTCCTGGTCACTGCAGCCTCGACCTGCTGGGCTCCGGCGACCCTTCCACCTAGGCTTCCGAGTAGCCGGAATTACAGGCACGCGCTACCACACCCAGCTGATTTTATTTATTGTAGAGATGAAGTCTCGCCAAGTTGCCCAGGTGGGTCTCGAACCCGTGGGCTCAGGCAATCCACTCACCTCAGCCTCCCAAAGTGCGGGATTACAGGCTGAGCCACCAAGCCCGTCTATTTTTTGAGTTATTGATGATGGGCATTATGACTGGAGTTAGGTGGTATCTCAGTGTAGTTTTAATTTGCATCTCCTTGATGACTAGTGAGGCTGAACATTTTTTCATGTGTCTGTTGGCTGCTCGTAACATATTATATTATATTTTATTTATTTATTTATTTTGAGTTGGAGCCTCACTCTGTCACCCAGACTGGAGTGCAGTGGCCGCTCCCGGCCACCGCAGCCTCGACCTGCTGGGCTCCAGCGATCTTTCCGCCTCAGCCTTCCAAGTAGCCGGAATTACAGGCATGTGCTACCACGCCTGGGTGATTTTTTGATTTATTGTAAAGATGAGGTCTCGCTGCCCAGGCGGGTCTCGAACCCGCGGGCTCAGGCAATTCACTCACCTCAGCCTCCCAAAGGCGCGGGATTATAGGCTGAGCCACCGAGCCCGGCTACATATTATATTTTAAAACTTGATTGGTGTGCGTTTCTTTTATGTCGTTTTTTCCCCCTAAGTGTTGCTGTCTCCCTTTGTTTGTGTAGTATTTATGTAGGCGGTAAAATCCCCCTCCACCCTTGTGAATTCAGACTCCCATCTGGGTCGAAGATAAGAGGCACTTTTCCCTTTGGTCTGTGCAAACAGACTCCCTAGGGGACTAAGAGACTTGGGAAGGTGTCAGGGATCAACTCCCATGACATATAAGGGCCTCATAGGGACCTCTCCATTCTAGTCATACGAAATTCTGTGGGCTCTGGAAGGCCCCAGACTTGATCAGACACTCCGTGGACCTGAATCCACGCCAGATCCTAGTAATGGTGATTGTCTGGAAGCTGAAAGGGGCTCCCAGTGTTCCTGAGGGCTGCCCCACTGCGGGGGCATGCATAAGGGCTGGTCACCTGGTGCTCTTGAGTGCTCTTAGCACCCTAAGGGATAACCAACCCTTAAGAGGCAAGGAGAGGACTGGTGGTGTCACACCCGACAGGGGCTCCTCTGCAAGCAGCACATTTTGACTTAGAACACCTGGTGCTGTCCGGAGCTAGGGATCACTTGTCACTTCTACCTCATGTCTATACTATCCTCTAACATAAGCCTACTCTGTCTGGTTTCCTATATCTTGTTTCTCCCGACCTATCTACACTGTTAAAATTTCTGTCTTTTTGTTATCAAAGATGTACAGGCCGGGCTCATGCCTATAATCTCAGCACTTTGGAAGGCTGAGGGGAGAAGATTGCCTGAGCCCACGGGTTCGAGACTCGCCTAGGCAACTTGGGAAGATCTCATCTCTACAATAAATCAAAAAACTAACCAGGCAAGGTGGCATGCATCTGTCATTCCAGCTACTTGGAAGGCTGAGGTGGAAGAATCGCCTGAGCCCCTCAGGTTGAGGTTGCGATGGCCATGAGGGTGGCACTGCACTCTAACCTGGGTGACAGAGCAAGACTCCAACTCAAAAAAAAAGATGTGCAAAAGGCACCTGCTATGCGTGTATAATGCTACCGGTTATCTTGAATTCTTTCCTAAGACCACATTCTCTCCTTTCCTTAGCCTGCATTCTCCTTCATGGATTCTGAGGGAGTTCATTCTAATCCACCTGTAAAGGAACTTAGAAATCTCTCTTATATGCTACTTTGCCTTTTGTTAACTCAGTGCAAGTTGATGCTAACCTTGGAGGAAAAAATTTTGCAATCTTTTTTTTTTTTTTGAGTTGGAACCTCACTCTGTCGCCTAGACTGGAGTGCAGTGGTTGCTCTGGGCCACCACAGCCTCAACCTGCTGGGCTCCAGCAATCCTTCCACCTCAGCCTTCCAAGTAGCTGGAATTATAGGCATGTGCTACCACACCTGGCTGATTTTTTGATTTACTGTAGAGATGAGGTCTTGTCAAATTGTCCAGGCGGGTCTCAAACCCGCGGGCTCAGGCAATCCACTCATCTCAGCCTCCCAAAGCACGGGATTACAGGCTGAGCCACCGAGCTTGGCAAAATTTTGCCATCTTATGTGAAAGGGTAATCATCCTCTGGCAACTAAGAAATTTAATAGACTGTTTTTGTTTTCAAACGCTAGCAGCCAGCTTACTCAGAAGTAGGTCTATTTCTAAAGGTTTAAGCTTTGCCTGAGATTGCGAGCAACTGCTTGTCCCTAGAATTTAATGCTAGATAACACCACTGCTTGGATTGTAAGATTTTCTTTATGATTTTATGTCAGCACTCTGCAGACAGAATTTTATTCAGTCAGACTCTGCATACTCAGATTAAGAAGGAAGAAGACTCTCTCAATGACCCTCTGTTATCTCGGGTGCTATCTTCGAGCTTTCACTGGGTCACCATGGACAGAGGAGCAGGGCCTCCTGCTGATTTGGCCCTGGCTCAGCCTAAGGAACCCCCTGTTAATTCTACCCAGGCTGACACCCCTCTACCTTGCAAGCCCATTGATCCTATACCTCTAAAGGAACCCAGGCCTGTGGGAACCACACACAGTGGAACCACGTTCCATCTTCCTCCTAAACCAACGTATCCATTATGGGAGGTTGCAAATGGAAAGACAGGAATTAGATGGTTTTGCATCCCTTTTTCTGGCACAATGCCAATTAAGATTAGGAAGCACCAGGCTCAACAGCTCATGCCTGTAATTCAGCACTTTGGGAAATGGAGGTGGGAGGAGTACCTGAGCTCAGGGGTTCCAGTACAGCCTGAACAATATGGCGAGACCTCGTATCTACAATAAATCAAAAATTTCATCTGGGCATCTCAGTTTTAAGGAATTTCAAACTCTAACCCTCACCTTTGATCTAACTTGGGGTGGTGTTAATGTTATTTTCTCTACCTGCTGCACCTCAGAGGAGAAATAATGCATTTTTAAAACAGTGTAAATGCACACTGACATAAGTTAAGCAACAGCCAGATAGGTATACAATCGGAACGGTAACTGGTCCTAATGCTGACCCCCAATGTAATTGCCAATGGGGAGGGGCTGATATGGCAAGAAGTGATCATATGCTTGTGTGTACCAAGAGATGCATAGAGAAACATATAGTCAAATCTGTTAATTATGCCAAGATAAAGAAAATCACACAAGGTCTAGATGATGATCCTGCTCTTTTCCAAGAAAGGTGAGTAAAAGCTATTAAAAATATATAAATCTAGACATTAATATGCTGGAAGAGCAAATCTTCTTAGAAACTTTTTAATCAGCCAATCAGCTACACCTATCCCCCACAAAAGCTTCAAAAGCCTCCAATTAATAGAGGAGGCATTTAAGGTTTTCAACAATTGAGACATCGGGAGGGAAACAAAAGGAGAAAGCCTCCAGGATGAGCACCAGCGAGACAAAAAGCAGGCAGACCTACTGACAGTTGTCATTAATGACAGAGCTCAGTAAGAATAGACCTGCTAAGCTGGGCACAGTGGCTCAAGCCTGCAATCCCAGCACTTTGGGAGGTTGAGGTGAGAGGACTGCCTGAGTCCAGGGATTTGAGACCAGCCTGGGCAACTTGGCGAGACCTCATCTCTACAATAAATCAAAAAATTAGCCAGGCATGGTGGTGCACACCTGTAGTTTCAGCTACTTGGAAGGCTGAGGTGGAAGGATTGCCTGATCCCAGCAGGTCGAGGCTGTGGTAGCCATGAGCATGCCACTGCACTCCAGCCTGGGAGACAGAGTGAGACTCCAACTTGAAAAAAAAAAAAAAAGGCCTGCTAAGGGTGATGGCATCTGCTATGGATGCGGTCAGTCTGGGCACTTGAAGCACAATTGTCCTCAAAGGCTAAGCCTCCAGGACCATGTCCATCATGCAGGCTAGAAGGCTACTAGAAGAGACCGTGTGGCCTCTCCTGAAGGGGAGGAGGAACACCTAGCTCGATAATGATGGCCACTGACTGAAGGGGCCTGAGGACCATGGCCCAGCCCAGCGCTCTGTTTGCCATCACCCCAGAGAATCCTGGGGTCTGTATGGACATGACTGGAGTCCATAATAACCTCTTGATTAATACTGAAGTTAAGTTTTTAGCCCTTGCTCTCATACTGAACCTCTTTCTCCTGACACCTGCTCCCTAGTGGGAGTTGAGGGTGTTCCATAAGTTAGATGTTTCACCTAATCTCTAATCAGAAGTTACTAAAAGGTTAATTCAAATTAGGAATGTAAAAGGTTATCTATGAAAAAGGTAAAAAGAAAGAAACCAAAAAAACAAAGGAAAGATGTAAAAAAAAGTTGTTGGTGTAAAAGTATGTTTTTGGTAAGAAAAAAGGATACAAGGAAAAAGAATAATCTTGTCTAGAAGAGGATCTTTTATGTTAGATTTTTGTCCTATAATGGAGTGAAAAGTTATCTGAAAGAAGGAAAGTATAAGACAAAAACAGAATCAAGCATGTCAAAAATGGTTGGAACGTGTCAAAGATGGTATGTGGAAGGTTTGTGGAAAGAAATGTGTAAAAGGAATTCTATGAACAATCTAATTTGCAAAAATAAAAAGTTATATCTGTAAACTTACCATTAATATCAATCACTGATGTTAAGCCAAAACGTCATTATATCAAAGTAAAAGTATTCTTTTAAAACACTAAGCCGGGCTCGGTGGCTCAGCCTGTAATCCCGCACTTTGGGAGGCTGAGGTGGGTGGATTGCCTGAGCCCGCAGGTTCGAGACCCGCCTGGGCAAATTGGCGAGACCTCATCTCTACAATAAATAAAAAAAACCAGCCGGGTATGGTAGCGTGTGCCTGTAATTCCAGCTACTCGGAAGGCTGAGGCAGAAGGATTGCCAGAGCCCAGCGGGTCGAGGTTGCGGTGGCCGGGAGCGGCCACTGCACTCCAGTCTGGGCGATAGAGTAAGACTCCAACTCAATAAATAAATAAATAAATAAATAAATAAATAAATAAATAAAACACTAATCTGGGTCAGGCTCGGTGGCTCAGCCTATAATCCCAGCATTTTGGTGGGCCGAGGTGAGCAGATGGCCTGAGCCTGTGGGTTCGAGCCAAGCCTGGGCAACTTGGTGAGACCTCATCTCTACAATAAATCTAAAATTAGCCAGGCATGGTGGTGCATGCCTGTAGTTCTGGTTACTTGGAAGGCTGAGGTGGAAGGATTGCCAGAGCCCAACAGGTCGAGGCTGCAGTGGCCATGGACATGCCCTTGCACTCCAGACTGGACAGCAGAGTGAGACTCCAACTCAAAAAAAAAAAAAAAAAGACTGCTAACCAAACGAGGGTTAATTGCACAAACTGAATTAATAAAACCAAATAATTTTATAACTTTACTTAAGGTACTACCAATTATTTTGCTATATTTTTCAGAGTCAAAAGAAAAATCTTTTTTTCTTGGAGCAATTAACAGGGTTTTTTTTCCCACAGATAAGTATGATTGTTTGCTCAATAGGATTTGTTTTCTTTTGTAACACTGGTTATTTTACCAAGGCTCTAGCTGAAATAATATTTCAAAACAGACTGCTTTAGGGAATTAAGATTAAAGTTTAAATTAATCTGAGATTCCTTATAGGAAAAAGTTCCAACAAAGCTAATTATAAGAGGGCCTATATGAGTCTGGGTGCAGAGGCTCATGTCTATAATTCCAGCACTTTGGGAGGCTGAGGTGAGAGGATTGCCTGAGCCCACAGGTTCGAGACCAACCTGGGCAACTTGGTGAGATCTCATCTCTATAATAAATCAAAAAATTAGATGAGTGTGGTGGCACATGTCTATAGTTCCAGCTAGTTGGATGGCTGAGGCGGAAGGATCACCTGAACCCAGCAGGTCGAGGCTGCAGTGGCCATGAGTGTGTCACTGCACTCCAGCCTGGGTGACAGAGTGAGACTCCAATTCAAAAAATAAAAAATAAATAAACAAAAATAAAAGGGCCTACATGGCAAGTAATCTCATTACACTTTATGTGCAAATAAGACATATTAAGTCTAAATAAGTAGACCACTATAAGTTGTCTTTAACAGAAACGGAAACTGAAAAATTGTCTCAAAAGAAACTGATACACTTGTTTTAAATTCCCTTGTTCACTTTCTTTAGTTTTATAATTTTCTATAATTTTAATTACATTGTGAAGTCTTTTCTGGGTGCAAGTCTCCAAACATTTTCAGATTTCTCTTCAAATTTTATAAGATTCACTTGAGTGCCTTGTTCAAGTTATAGTCCAGAAAAATTTGTCAGGTTGCTACTATAATCCAGAAATACATTAAAAACTCGAAAAGCTGGTACTTATAATAAAGCCACAGAAATTAAGTTATGCTAATAACCGCAGGTCTTGCAGTTTTTGTATAAAAGTCAATCAGCCACCATCTAAATTGTCAAAATGTATACCTGACTTCACTTAATTCTACTTCCTGAAGAAGGAGGGATTTCCTTCAGTTATTCCTTTTATTTTTTTATTGTTTTGAGTTGGAGTCTCACTCTGTCACCCAAGCTGGAGTACAGTGGCATGCTCACGGCCACCGCATCCTTGATCTGCTAGGTTCAGGTGATCCTCCCCCCTCAGCCTTCCAAGTAGCTGGAACTACAGGCACACACCACCACGCCTAGCTAATTTTTGATTTATTATAGAGATGAGGTCTCACCAAGCTGCCCAGGCTGGTCTCAAACCCCTCAGCTCAGGTAATCCTCTCACCTCGGCCTCCCAAAGTGCTGGGATTATAGGCATGAGCCACCGTGCCCAGCCAGTTATTCCTTTTATTAAGCCTCTTGTAATGATTATAATTCTGCTAAATTCTCTTTAACAGTCTGGTAAAATTTGTTTCTTCCAGAATCCAGCAATTTCATGCACATACAATAGTCATGCAAGGATTCCAGGCGGTACCTATAAACAATGCCTGGACACTAGATCAGACAAGGAGAGATTTTCGATCTCTGGCTAAGCAGGACTATGCCCACTGCCAGCTCTGAAGAAGCTACAGAAAACGGACCTTTGCTCCTCAAAACCCCATATGATTATGGGATCAAAAATCTCTAAGGACGGAGTAATTGAGGCAAGGGTAGCTAGCACAGGTTAGACATAGATAGATACACTTCCCATAGGTAGGTTTTAGGAGGCATTCAGACATTTTAAAAATTACATTTCACTGCAGGCCAAGTGGCAGCCTAACCCACTCCTCAGTAAATCCAAAGCAAACTCCATCAGATGTAAGACTAGGAAAGCCCAACCTTTCAATTCATGGTTTAGCATAGTAATCACTAAGAATCTTTCTGAAACTGAACACAGGTATTTGGTATTGCATTGCTCAGGGTCCAAGTCAGTCCCTGAAGGGGATTAATTTAAGTCCCTTTGAAATTGTTTATGGTAGGCCTTTTTCCTATACCTCTGAAGGAAGTAGGGCCACAGAAATAGGTGCTCATAAGAAAATGTTTCCATTTGAGACAAATTTTAACCATAGTTTATAAACTTGCTTCCCCTAGGAACTTCCTGGGCCATGGAGAACCCAGATATCCCTTCCACCCAGGGGAGCAAGTGATGTTAAAAGATTGGAGAGAGGAAGAACCCGACCAGCTGCAAGAAAAGAGGAAGGGATCTTATGATGTCCTACTCATCACTCATCTACTGCATTAAAAGCCTGTGGGCATAAAGCCTTGGCTACACCATTTCCGAGTGAAAAAGTATACGCCTGAACAGAGAGACCCCCTTCCTGGACCAGTACCACAGCCTCAGTGGACAGTAGAGCCAGTACAGGACTTAAAGCTACTATTTAAAGAAACAAAATGATTCTTACTATTCTTATTCTGCTACCCTATACTATAACTACCAATGGAAATGTGTATTTAGAGTAGGCCTATTCCTATGCTAGTATATTCAATTACTCAAAGTGTTGGATTTATGGACAACTTCTAGTCTCAAGAGCCTGTGGGCTTCCCTGGTGGGTTTCACCCCTCCAGAGGACTGACTGGAAGCAGTTAGATCTGTATATTCAAGAGTTCAGAGTGGGAAGTCAAGCAGCTAACAGTGATGACGTAACAAGAATTAGCTAGCAGCAATGGCCCATGAAGGAAACTATAAATGAACCAGGCCATGATTTCACCTTTTCATACTGATCTACCCTAAGAGACAATATACTATTTTTTCTTTTTTGAGCTGGAGTCTCACTCTTGTCGCCCAGGCTGGAGTAATTTTAACCAACGTAATCAGCATAAGCCTGAAGCCCTGAGTCTCAATTATCGAACCATGGAAGGGGTTCATCAGGTATGAGATGAGGTAATATGGCTCACACTTGAATATGGTAGATTAAACAAACCAGCCCCCTTGTGTCGGGAACAAAAAACTTCTCAAGGCAGGATCTTTTGAATGCAGCCCAACACATGGGCTGGCTCCCTTTAGAACAATGCCAAAACCTTATTATCCTGAAGGACAGCGATTTGTTTGCCACCGATTGGACTTAGAGGCCAGGGGTATAGTGGTGAGCGCGCAATGGGACTCAGTGAATCTGTGGTACTAATTTATGGCCTTGGCTTCCCACCGCATGCATTGGTGATGCCCTCTGGGCTTTCCATGGGTCCAAGGACATGAATATAGCACTCTTCAAAAAGTGAACATAGCCAACTGCCCTATCTGCACAGCCAACTGTCCTATCTGCACACTCAATGAACTAGATGTGGTTTTAGTTATTTATTTATTTGCTTATTTATTTATTTATTGAGTCAGAGTCTCACTCGGTCACCCAGGCTGGAGTGCAGTGGCATACTCACGGCCACCACAGCCTCGGTTCAGGCTATTCTTCTGCCTCAGTCTTCCAAGTAGTTGGAACTACAGGCATGCTCCATCATGCCCAGCTAATTTTTCTTGATTTATTGTAGAAATGAGGGCTCATCAAGCTGCCCAGGCTGGTCTTGAACTCATGGGCTCAGGCAATCCTCTTACCTCGGCCTCCCAAAGTGCTGGAATTATAAGCGTGAGCTACCGCACCCAACCTTAGATCTGTTTTTATTTTTTATTTATTTTTGAGTTGGAGTCTCACTCTGTCACCCAGACTGGAGTGCGGTGGCTGCTTCCGGCCACCGCAGCCTCGACTTGCTGGGCTCCAGCGATCCTTCTGCCTCAGCCTTCCAAGTAGCTGGAACTACAGGCGTGCACTACCACACCCGGCTCATTTTTGATTTATTGTAGAGATGAGGTCTCGCCAAGTTGCCCAGGTGGGTCTCGAACCCGTGGGCTCAGGCAATCCACTCACCTCAGCCTCCCAAAGGCACGGGATTACAGACTGAGCCACTGAGCCTGGCTTATTTTTTATTTTTTGAGTTGGAGTCACACTCTCTCACCCAGGCTGGAGTGCAGTGGCACACTCACAGCCACCCCAGTGTCGACCTGCTGGGCTCAGGCAATCCTTCCACCTCAACCAAGAAGTAGCCAGAACTATAGGTGAGTGCTACCATGCCCAGCTAATGTTTTGATTTATTGTAGAGATGAAGTTTCGCCAAGTTGCCCAGGCTGTTCTCTAACCCGTGGGCTCAGGCAATCCCCTCACCTCAGCCTCCCAAAGTGCTAGAGTTACAGGCTTGAGCCACTGCATCCAGGCTTTAGATCTGTTTTTAAATCTTATGATTATGCTCTTAGTTTCTTTTTAGCCAATATAGAATTGGAAAATGTGTCCCTCCACACTGAAGCCTTAGCTAAGTTCACACGGCGAGCCTTGAATAATAGCAAAAATAATTAATACTGAAATGACTGATGTGTAAGGCAGTGCTACAAAACTGAATGACTTTAGAAATTCTTACTACATCTCAGGGGGGCACATGTGCCATTATCCATACCGAGTGTTGCATTTTCACCCCAGATGAATCAGGGAACATCACAGTGATGCCAAGCCAAATGAAAACCAGCATTAAGGATATAGGCGATGCAGATGCTTATGCTAAAGAGGTGCTCGGAAATGTCTGATTGGTTTTCCCACATATTTTCTTGTCTCCCATCAGGGTTACAGGGTCTCCTTTCGGGCATAGGGAAGTTCTTTTTTCTTTTTTTTTTTTTTTTTTTTGAGTCTTAGTCTCATTCTATCATCCAGGCTGGAGGGCAGTGGCATGCTCACAGCCACCGCAGCCTCGACCTGCTGGGCTCAGGCGATCCTTCCACCTCAGCCTTCCAAGTAACTGGAACTACAGGTGTGTGCTACCATGCCTGGCTAATTTTTTGATTTATAGTAGAGAAGAGGTCTCACCAAGTTGCCCGGGCTGGTCTTGAACCCATGGGCTCAGGCCTCTCCTCGGCCTCCCAAAGTGCTAGGATTATAGACATGAGCCACCACACCCGACCTGGGAAGTTCTTTCTAACAACGTTTTTAATAGCAATTACATCACACTTTGTACCTGATGCATTTTTAAAATTACTGTGCTCATAATTAAGTCTATAAAGCATGAAAGCCAGCTGAGAGAAAGAACCATATGTACATTTATTTATTTATTTATTTTTATTTATTTTTTTGAGTTGAGTCTCACTCAGTCACCCAGACTGCAGGGCAGTGGCTGTTCCCGGCCACCGCAGCCTCAACCTGCTGGGTTCCGGCGATCCTTCCGCCTTAGTCTTCCAAGTAGCTGGAACTGCAGGCGTGCCCTACCACGCCCGGATGATTTTTTGATTTACTGTAGAGATGAGGTCTCGCCTGCCCAGGCGGGTCTCGAACCCGCGGGCTCAGGCAATCCACTCACCTCAGCCTCCCAAGGCGCGGGATTACAGGCTGAGCCACCGAGCCCGGCCATACGTACATTTATGTTAAGTCAGCATGACATAGCTACTCCCATGATAGATATCATGGCTTCAACTGACAGTGGGGAAATGATACCGAGACCCGCTAATGTCAGTCCCTAGAGAAGGGCATGACAAGGGCTCAAGTGTTCCTGTACATTCCTGAACAATATTCTTAAGAACTAATAAAAGGTGTGCTTCCCCTTATCTCCCATGCACTCCCCATAAGTAGCTCCAGAGAATCCTTGACTTCCCTGTAGTCTATACCCAATCAAGTTCAAGCTGCAAATCCCCATTTATTCCCTTTTTCTGAGTGGAGATAAGTTTGAATAAATATAGTATCAATGTAATCGTCAGTTTTGTGATTTGCATAATTTTTGCATAATGCATGATGTCTTAGGCCTTGTAAACTTCCTTTACTCTATGGCAAGCTTGATTAACGCTTCTGCCTGGCCTGCTGATAAGAGCTACGCGAGACCTCTTATACCGGACACCAGGAAATCTGGACCCAAAAATGTCACTATCGATAAATGGGGCTGAAACTAAAGTTCTATACAATGCTCTGCTGGTCATGTGGCTAATGTATAGGTACTAGCAACTCTGGACTTATGAAAGTAAACTGTAAAAGTCTAGAGGGTGAGCAGAACCATTTTAGAAAGACCTCAAGTCTGGCCCTGCTTCCTGGATTTGAACTCAGAAACAAACTTCTTTCTATCAGTTCCCTGCCCCTTTGATTTATCGGTATCAAGGGGAGCAGCCGAGCATTTCTTGGACCATAACAGGAAGGCTTGAGCTTTTGGGCCCTGTTGGTCTGTCTGGCATTTGGAAGGAGCTCAAGCCCTCTTGAACTGAGTCCTCATACTCTTGAGCAATGTGGGGTGGGTTGGAGGTGGCCTTTAAGGGGAACTCACTGGAATAAGGGTTTGAAGAATCTCAAGGAATTATTTGTACCTATTAATAAATACAAGCAGTCTGGCTCGGTGGCTCAGCCTGTAACCCCGTGCCTTTGGGAGGCTGAGGTAAGTGGATTGCCTGAGCCCGCGGGTCCGAGACCCACCTGGGCAGCAAGACCTCATCTCTACAATAAATTAAAAAATTAGCTGGGCGTGGTAGCGCATGCCTGTAGTTCTGGCTACTTGGAAGGCTGAGGTGGAAGGATCGCCGGAGCCTAGCAGGTCGAGGCTGCAGTGGCTAGGAGCAGCCATTGCACTCCAGTCTGGGTGACAGAGTGAGACTCCAACTCAAATAAATAGATAAACAAATAAATAAATAAATAAAATAAATAAATGCAAGCTATGTCAAGAGCAGTTACAAAAACCATTGTGAAAATGTACATTTTTTTTTGAGTTAGAGTCTCACTCTGTCACCCAGGCTGGAGTGCAGCGGCATGATCATGGCTTACCTCAGCATCAATCTCCTGAGTTCAAGCGATCCTTCCACCCTAGCCTCCTGAGTAGCTGGGACTATAGGCACATGCCACCACGCCCAGTTAGTTTTTTAATTTTTTTGTAGAGATGGGGTCTTGTTATGTTGCCCAGGCTGGTCTTGAGCTCCTGGACTCATGCAATCCTCCTGCCTCAGCCTCCCAAAGTGCTGAGATTACAGGCATGAGCCACCATCCCCTGCCTGGGATATGATTTTAACAGGAGGGAAGGGGTTTACACTTATTAATTATGACCTTTATCTTCATAATGACTAACTATTTTTGGGTGCTTATTCTATGCCAGGCACAGACTTCAGTATGTTACATATACTATCAAATTATGAGATTCAATTACAGGTTAGAACCAGACTGTCTAGGTTCATGTCCTGCCTCCAATATTTATAAGCTGTGTGACCTTGGGCAAGTAATTTAACCTCTCTGGACCTCATATATAAAATAAGAGTATTAATGGTACCTGCCATGGAGAGTAAATGTTTTTAATGGTTTGCGAATTAAATGTCCCTGCAACAAATTGGCTATGATCAAATTCCTCATGCTGAATGTTGTAACCCCATTTAACAGATGAGGAGTGCTCACAATGGCTCATGCCTGTAATCCCAGCAATTTGAGAGGATTGCCTGAGCCCAAGGGTTCAAGACCAGCCTGGGCAAATTGGCAAGACCTCGTCTCTACAATAAATAAATAAATAAAAGAAAAAAATCGAAAACAGATGAGAACAGATGAGGAAACGGAGGCTCAGGGATGTTTAATGTGTCCCAAGATAATGCTGCCTGAATTTGACCCCAGGCCTGTTAAAGGTAAGGCCCATGCCGTTAGTGTGAACTTGTACTGTGGTCTCTCTCGCCTGAGATTTGCTAAGTAGGAGAAGTCCACTCTCTTAAAGGGTCAGTGAGGCTGGGTTCACGCCTATGATCCCAACACTTTGGAAGGCTGAGGTGAGAGGACTACCTGAGCCCATGGGTTTGAGATCAGCCTGGGTAACTTGGCAAGACCTCATCTCTACAATAAATTAAAAAAAAAAAATTAGCAGGATGTGGAAGCGTGTGCCTGTAGTTCCAGCTACTTGGAAGGCTGAGGGGCAAGGATCACCTGAGCCCAACAGGTTGAGGCTGTGGTGGCTGTGAGCATGTCACTGCACACCAGCCTGGGCGACAGAGTGAGACTCTGTCAAACAAAAAGAGAGAGAGAAGGGAGGGAGGGAGGAGGAAGAAGAAGGAAAGAAAGAAAGAAAGAAGGAAAGAAAGAAAGAAAGAAAGAAAGAAAGGAAGGAAGGAAGGAAGGAAAGAAAGAAGAAGGAAAGAAAGAAAGAAAGAAAGAAAGAAAGAAAGAAAGAAAGAAAGAAAAAGAAAGAAAGAAAGAAAGAAAGAGACTACTTTCTGCCAATTCCCTGTCCCTTTGATGCATCAGTATCAAGGGAGAGTAGTTGATCATTACTGGGACCGTAACAAAAGTGCTGGGATTATAGGTGTGAACTGCTGCACCTGGCCCACTCCTGATTTGTAAGTGCTCAGAGGGGTGCTCAGAGAGTGTTTGTTGAACAATGTCTGATAGAAGTTTTATCTTCCATTTAAAATGTATCATCTCCTTTGCTTCCTAGATCTCTCCAGATAATAAGCAGGATGTACTGACTTTTCCCTTCTGCGAACATCAGCTGTTTTGGATTCGCCATTAGCATGAGCAAGGAGAGCAAGGAGTAAAAGAGCAGGCAGAACAATGGAGAGGAAGGCATAGTCAAGGGGGGAGATGCAAATAAGAGACTGACAAAAGCACTGACTTCAGTCATCCCACAGAAATGAGCAAAAAGAAGGAAAGGAAGCTTGTTCAGCCCACTGTCCTGTACCTGATCCGTGCACCAGTACCAGAGGGACGGGATGGACATTCCAAATAGGATCCCCGGCCACGGGAGATCAGACGTCAGCGGATCTCGGAAAATATGGAAGGCGTCTTCTCGGGGCAGCCCGCAGCTGCTGTTCTCACTCCGGTTGCTAGCCAGAGCCAAGAAGTACTTCTCCTTCAGGCCTTCCATACCGCCAACCGCAGCAAAACCTAGAATTCAGAGAAACTTAGCTGGGTTCTTAACAAGTGATGGTTGAAGACTTCACAGTGAAGTCCTAGTCGGAACAGAGCTACCAAATGATGCTGGTTCCCTTAAGGATCCTTAACACCTCCCCCTTTTTAAATGCCCTTGGAAGTAACTGTGGATTTCGTTGGAGCTCAGAGGCCAATATGCCAAAATATGGTGCTTTGACATGCAGAACTGAAGAAGGCTCATGGTCTCTCTGACGTTCCCCTTGTCCCTCAAGCCTGTCTGTCGCAAAGTACAGGATAAATTGTTATCCCAAGTTCCGGTATCTCTCTAAAATCTGAACCCGCCAAAGAAGAAAACAAATACCTCGGGTCCCTTCCCTGAGTTTTCGTGAACGGGTTCATATCGCAGGAAGAAAGGCTAAAGTCTGTCAGCACACCTGGACAGACTTTTGTTACAAGCCATTGTCTGCAGGCCCAGCGGACTTTGTCGTAGGTCACTGTATCTTCTTCAAGCTCATTGAATTCCCCTAAAACCATCCACACCCTACCCCCTTCCTCTAAGAAGCAGGATATAGAAGCATCCACACCTCATTGAGATATTGCACAGGCACTCTAGGATTCTCCCCGATGCATGCTAATAGATTTCTATGCCATTTTTCCTTTTTTTTTTTTTGAGTTGGAGTCTCACTCTGTTGCCCAGACTGGAGTGCAGTGGCACACTCCTGGCCACCACAGCCTCAACGTGCTGGGTGATCCTTCCGCCTCAGCCTTCCAAGTAGCTGGAACTACATGTATTGTAGAGACAAGGTCTTGCCAAGTTGCTCCAGTGGGTCTTGAACCCGCGGACTCAGGCAATCCACTCACCTTGGCCTCCCAAAGTGCTGGGACTACAGGCTGAGCCACTGAGCCCGGCCCATTTTTCCTATTAATCTGCCTTTTGTCAGTTGATTTTTTTCAGTGAACCTTCCGAGAGTAAAGGGGAAATTTTCGTCTTTGCTCTTACACTGCTTCTCAGAATAATATTTCTAAATAACACAAGATACATAGGATTGTAAAGAAATAAAATATTGAAGGCAATCATCAAATATTAAAAATGTGATATAGTAATTTATTTATTTGCTCCATTAAATAATAAAACCTAGCAGCAGCAGGTCTAATAATGATTTTGTTTTAGCGTAGCCATGAGCACAGTTTTCCAATACATCAACAACTGTAATACATTATAAAAATATTTTGAGCCAGATGTAGTAGTGCTTGCCTGTAGTTTTCAGCTACTCAAGGCTGCAGTGAGCTATGGTCACACCACTGCACTCTAGCTGGTCTACAGAGTGACACCCTGTCTCTAAAAACAACAGGCCAGGCAACTTTGGGAGGCAGAGGTGAGAGGCTCTGCCCAGCCTGGACAACTTAGCGAGACCTCATATCTATTAAAAAAAAAAAAATTGGGCATGGTGGTGCGTGCCTGTGGTTCCAGCTACTCAGAAGGCTGAGACGGAAGGATCACCTGAGCCCAACGGTCAAGGCTGTGGTGGCCGTGAGCACACCACTGCACTCCAGCCTGAGCAACAGAGTGAGACTTCAACTAAAAAAAAAATTTTTAGCCGGGCTCGGTGGCTCAGCCTGTAATCCCGCGCCTTTGGGAGGCTGAGGTGAGTGGATTGCCTGAGCCCACGGGTTCGAGACCCGCCTGGGCAACTTGACGAGACCTCATCTCTACAATAAATAAAAAATCAGCTGGGCATGGTAGCGCGCGCCTGTAGTTCCAGCTACTTGGAAGGCTGAAGCGGAAGGATCGCCGGAGCCCAGCAGGTCGAGGCTGCGGTGGCCGGGAGCGGCCACTGCACTACAGTCTGGGTGACAGAGTGAGACTCCAACTCAAAAAAAAGGATCAAAAAAAAATTTTTTTTGTTGTTAGCAAAATATGGGGTGTAGATGCAGACAATTTTTATTTTTTTGAGTTGGAGTCTCACTCTGTCACCCAGACTGGAGTGCAATGGCCGCTCCCGTCCACTGCAGCCTCAACCTGCTGGGCTCCAGCGATCGTGCCGCCTCAGCCTTCCAAGTAGCTGGAACTACAGGTGCGCGCTACCACACCCGGCTGATTTTTTGATTTATTGTAGAGATGAGGTCTCACCAAGTTGCCCAGGTGGGTCTCGAACCCGCGGGCTCAGGCAATCCACTCACCTCAGCCACCCAAGGCGCGGGATTACAGGCTGAGCCACCGAGCCCGGCACAAATTTTTATTAAACTGTTATACTCTTTGGGTAACATTGGCCTTAACCAGACTGACAACAGTTTTTCAGGTCCATAAATAACTGGATTGTTATTTATTACCACTTTCTCTTAAATCATAATACTAGCTCTCAGTTTTGGTTTGCTTTGCTTTTCCTTGTATCTTCAAGATGGGTGCTTAGATCCTAACTTTACTAAGTCCTTGCATAGTCCAGAATACTTCTGCAGCTTTGGGAACCTATCTGCAACTAGGCTGGGTATCTTACTCCTAGGATGCAACTATTCCCATATAACTCCGTAGTGCTTGCTCTGTCATCTTTTGGCATTTTATTGTTATGAAAGAGAGAAATTAGGCATATTTTTAAAAACTTTTTTTGTTTACTACTTTTTTCTGCCTGGATTATTTATTATTTTTATTATTTATTTATTTATTTTGAATTGGTGCTTCATTCTGTCACCTAGACTGGAGTGCAGTGGCATGATTACAACTCACCACAGGCTCAACCTCCCACCTCAGCCTCCAGTAGCTGGGACTAAAGGTACAAAAGGTACACACCACCACATGTGGCTAATTTTTACATTTTTTTGTAGTGATGAGGTCTCACTATGTTGCCTGGGTTGGGCTCAAGCAATCCTCCCACCTCAACCTTCCAAAGCGCTGGGATTATAGGCATGAGCAATAGTGCCTGGATTTTTTTATTCTTCTTAGGCTCCAAAAAATGTTTTCTATACTGCTTCTACCTGGATAGCTCTTTTATTGATTTTGCCTAAAACACAATGAACCTTTCATATCTACCTGGATTATCCTCCTTCCTCTAAGAAAAGTTTTCTTTATGATGATTTTAATTTTTTCTTCTGTTCCAGTTGTCCTGATCTTTTCTTTAAGAAAAAAAAAGCCTCCAAACCTGGCGCAGTGGCTCACACTTATAATCCCAGCACTTTGGGAGGCTGAAGCAAGAGAATTGCCTGTGCTCTCAGATTTGAGACCAGCCTGAGTAACATGGTGAGACCTCATCTCTACAATAAATAAAAAAATTAGCCGGGCATGGTGGTGCGCACTTGCCTCGGCCTCCCAAAGTGCTTACAGGCTGAGCCAACAAGGCCAGCCAACACTAGAATTTAAAACGTCTTCTTGGCCAGGCATAGTGGCTCACGCCTGTAATCCCAACACTTTGGGAGGTGCAGGAGAATTGCTTGAGGCCAGGAGTTCAAGACCAGCCTGGGCAACATAACAAGACCCTGTCTCTATATTAAAATTTAAAAAGATTGACTGGGTGCGGTTGGGGCTGTGGTAGCCATGAGCATGCCACTGCACTCCAGCCTGAGTGACAGAGTGAGACTCCAACTCAAAAAAAAAATAAATAAATAAAATAAAATTTAAAAGAAACATTAATAAAAATTTCTTCTGTAAGGAAAAACTGTCCCTTTATCCCCGTTATTTATTCAATCATGTTTCTTTATCAATATAGAAAGATATTAATCTTTAATTAAAAAACCCAGTAAAGTTCCATGATAAGCACAGTTCTCTTCCATCTAAAATAACCATGCCTCAAGCAAAGCACCTGTGACAAAAATCCCCAAGTAGTATGTTTTTTGACAGCTCAGTTTGCTGATCACAGTGATCAGAACAGCTGTCCCTACTTGAGAGAGATGTTGTCATCCACCCAAGTGACTCTGGGACCCCACTTACTGTAGCCCATCAAAATGAGTGCCCCTACAAGCATGATCAGAGTCTGCAGAGCATCCGTGTAGATCACAGCAGCCAGGCCACCTAGGGGTATGAGTGTTGAGATAAGAGTCAGGTAGTCTGATGGGGAGAGTTACTCTGGGTCCCAAAAGGAACCTGGGAGGTCAAGATCTGACAGCTTTCTTAGTATTGATTGATTGCAAAGATGGCAACAATAACTCCTCTTCATGTGCATGCCGATTTTGCAATGCGATTTCACTGCTCCTTTCATGTCGAAGTGAAGTTGATTTCTCTACCTCTTAAATATGGACTTGTCTATGTGACTTGCTTTGACCAATAGAATATGGCAGGAGTGATATTGTGCAGCACCAAGTTTAGGCCTCAAGGGGCCCTGAAGCTTCCTCACTTACTCTCATGCTGCCCTGAGACCACCATACTTTAAGAAGCTCAGTCTAGCCGGGCATAGTGGCTCATGCCTGTAATGCCAGCACTTTGGGAGGTGGAGGCAAGAGGATTGCCTGCGCCCAGGGGTTCGAGACCAGCCTGGGCAACTTGATGAGACCTTGTCTCTACAGTGAATTAAAAAATTAGCCAGACATGGTGGCACACACCTGTGGTTTCAGCTACTTGGAAGGCTGAGGCAGAAGTATCATCTGAACCCAGCAGGTCGAGGCTGTGGTGGCTGTGAGCATGTCACTGCACTCCAGCCTGGGTGACAAAGTGAGACTCCAACTTAAAAATAAATAGATAGATAGATAGATAAATCCTCTCACCTCTCACCCAAAGTGCTGTGATTTTTTTTTTTTTTTTTGAGTTGGAGTCTCACTCTGTCACCAGACTGGAGTGCAGTGGCCACTCCCGGCCACCGCAGCCTCAACTTGCTGGGCTCCAGCAATCCTTCTGCCTCAGCCTTCCAAGTAGCTGGAACTACAGGCACACGCTACCACGCCTGGCTAATTTTTTGATTTTTATTGTAGAGATGAGGTCTCGCCAAGTTGCCCAGGCGGGTCTCAAACCCACGGACTCAGGCAATCCACTCACTTCGGCCTCCCAAAGCGCGGGATTACAGGCTGAGGCACCAAGTCCGGCCAGTGCTGTGATTACAGGTGTGAGCTACCATGCTCAGCCGAACAACTTTATTTTTAACATTGGAAAAAGGATGTGAGTCTGAAGTATTCATTTCCTCCCAGACTTCCTGAACAGGATCATGGGGATCTGCCCCAGAGGATTCTTGTTGGGTTTGCCACCTAGAAAATCTTTGTAATGATGACATTGGTAGCAAATCCATCAGCATCTGGACAGAGCAATCTTCCCAACCTCTTCTCTATCCCTCCCTCTTTCTTTCTTCCCTAAGGAGAAGGGACACTTCTGATATGAGCATGTTTACCAGAGGGCACAGTCACTATCCAATTTTTAAAAACCCATTCCCCTGGCTGTGGTATTCCACTTGATTCCTCTTTCCTTGGCAGCAGGAAGCAGATCCTCTTGCAAATGAAGACCAGGTGTGGATTCTGGCCCCAATTATCTGCCACTCAGTGAGTCAGCCTGAATATAGTGAGATTCTGATGTTTGTTACCCCTTAACCCCACCATCCTAATATGTTAACATTTTGTGAATATCTGTGATATGCCAGGCACCGTGAGGAACATTTTATTCAATCATTCACCAAATATCTGCTGAGCTCCTTACCAAGTTCTACATGGTAGGGATACAAAGGCCAACCAAATGGTCTTAACACACTGGAACATAAAAAGTGGGGCAAGAAAAAATTGGGGTGTCCCACAGCCCCTGCCCACCCTTTCTTCCAATATTATGCCTTGGATCAGTCGTACCTGCTACAGTGTATACAGCAGTGATGGCCAACAGCCCAACTATGGCAAGATACAGATCCAGGTGCAAAGACTGCTGAATAAAGATGGCGCCTGCATACATGTCCACCTGTGGAGACAGGAAATTGATGGGCGAGTGAATGAATGAATGAATGAACAAACAAATGAACAAATGGACATTGGCAGCACAGGTTCTCTGGGATCAGGCCCTAGCTTGATTCTGACAAACAGAAGAGTCATCCATTGTCCCTTCTTCAATCATCTCATCCCAGATCAGGGATCTTAAGCAGGAGCCCTGCGAGCAGTTAAGTTGGAGACCCCTGTCCTGGGCTAGTGCAACAACCACCTCAATTGTCTTCCTGCTTCTACTCTTGCCCATCCTCCACACTGCAACCTTTATTAAATACCATCTTGATCACACCATCCTTGCATTCCTTATTAAAACTTTCGAGCGCCTCCCCATTGTCTGTAAGAGAAGGGCTAAATACATATATTGAGCTGCATGCCAGGCCCTTTGTGACTTGCCTGCCTCTTAGCTGCATTTCCTTTACTCACTTTTTATTCCCAGTCATGTAGACACTCCAAAGTACTCCCTGTTTTTCCAACAAATCACTCTGATCCACTCATGCTAAACCATGTGTCTGGAATGCCAATGCCCCTTTCTTTAATTAGTAAACTCTTCCTGTGATGTAACTGCCCCTGGCAGGTTGCCCCGCATCTACAGTTTCCCACCTGACTGCAAGTGAATGTTCTCGAAAGGAGCCCATGTGTCTGTCCTTCAAGTCTGGAGATGGCATGGAATCAGTTATTGTTGCTTGGATTGAATGAGATTTCTTCTGCTTCCTCTTGTCCCCTTCCCACAGAACAAGCTCCTCCCCATCCCGGGCTAGAAGAGAAGACAGCTTCAGTGTAAATCTGACTGGCTCAGCAGCAGATGCTCAGAGGGTGCAATGCATTTGCTCTTTGCTACTTCTTTCTAGAAGATCTGCCCATCCAAAGGTCAGGGTGGGGCAGGCCCAATCTTCATCAGCACATCTGATCACAGATTTACAGCAGATCACTGTCTAATCCCAGAAAGAAGATAACAGTCCTACCAGGGGCTGGTGGGGTTCTTGGAGTCCCATTCAGTGACCCACACCATCCTGAGATGTTGCCAGAGAAGCCTTGGCAGGGGTAGGAGAGGGAGTCCTTTCCTTTTCTTGTTCTCCCAACCTCCTCTGCCCATGCTTACCCTCTCACCTCACCCTCCCATCTTCCTCCAACCTCCGTGAAGCCTGCCCAAGAGGAAAAGAAGGGGATGGGGAGGTGTCACCCCCTAGCAATGAATGATGCCTTCTTTTCTCCCCATGCTGTGGAGGGGTGGCCAGGCCATGTTCCCGCCTTACCGAGATCTTGGTGAAGATGTAAATAAATAAGTAGAGCACAGCCAGGATGATGGGAATCCTGTTGCCACCAAAGCGTTTCCGTAGGTATTCCGGCATCGTCGTGACCTGGAGGTCAGAGCAGAACTTTCATCACCTGCTGACTTCACACATGTGGCCTCCCTGCTCCAACCCTTCCCACTCTCTCTTCCCAAGACTCAGAAGTATAAATGGTCTTCTTGGGATTCTCTATGGGAAATTTAGGAAGGAAGGAGAAAAGGTGGGCAAAAGGGTGGGGTGTGGAGGAATTGGGATTCTAGGCAGGGTTGTGTAGCCAGTGATCATATCCCCAAGAGTGAGGCATTTATGTATCCCCACCCAATGTTGCTGTGCCCTGCATTATTTTTATTCAATGATTTTCTTTGAGCCAACTGACCTTTTTTTTTTTTTTGAGTTGGAGTCTCACTCTGTCACCCAGACTGGAGTGCAGTGGCCGCTCCTGGCCACCGCAACCTCGACCTGCTGGGCTCCGGCGATCCTTCCACCTCAGCCTTCCAAGTAGCCGGAACTACAGGCGAGCACTACCACGCCCGGCTGATTTTTTGATTTATTGTAGAGATGAGGTCTTGCCAAGTTGCCCAGGAGGGTCTCGAACCCACAGGCTCAGGCAATCCACTCACCTCAGCCTCCCAAGTCACAGGATTACAAGCTGAGCCACCGAGCCCGGCTAACTGACCTTCTTATTCAAAAAACTTATCTAAAAAGGAAAGTTTAAATTGCCACTGTAAGTGGAAAAATCAGTTCTAAATTTAAGGGAATCCACAAAAATAAATACAAGGATAATGAAGTAATTTACTTATTTTCTATTCTCTTCTGGCAACTTATTGTTGCACACCGAAGACCCTGGGTCTAGAGCCTACTTATTCCTCCAGAGAGGGAGAAAGTTATTGAAGAGGTGTTAAAGGCACTCTAGTGGCAACATGAGACTTTCCTCTTGAGTTCATCAAAACCCCAGAAGATGATGGGAAAGGAAATAACCTCACTATGTGACTGGATGTCATCGGTCCCAAGCCCAATACCTAAAGACATCCCAAGAATCTCCCTCTATCCATATTCCAGACTTCAGGAAAATTGCTCATCTGGTAACCAGGAGAAGCAGGAAATTATCATGATTATTATTATTATTACTAGATTGGAAAATATAATTTATTTAGAAAGTAAATTAGACAGAGAGAGAGAGAGAGAGAGAGAGAGAGAGAGAGAGAAACAGTCACCTCTCCAAGGTAGGAGAGGGAGCCAAAGCTTAGGAAACATGGCGACAGCCATAGTTCAAAGAGTGTGTGGCCAAGCAGGGAATTTTTTTTTTTTTTTTTTTTTGAGTTGGAGTCTCACTCTCTCATCCAGACTAGAGTGCAGTGGCATGCTCCCGGCCACTGCAGCCTCAACCTGCTGGGCTCTGGTGATCCTTCCGCCTCAGCCTTCCAGGTAGCTGGAATTACAGGCGTGTGCTACCACGCCCGGCTAATTTTTGGTTTATTGTAGAGATGAGGTCTTGCCAAGTTGCCCAGGCGGGTCTCAAACCCGCAGGCTCAGGCAATCCACTCACCTCAGAGGCCTCCCAAAGCGCTGGGATTACAGGCTGAGCCACTGAGCCTGGCTAAGCAGGGAATTCTAATAGCAAAATGTGCAGGTTCCAGAGATGGCAGAGAGACCAGAGACCTCCTTCACCAGGGAGACATTGAATTCTGGCAGCTCCTGTATATCCTTGGGTGGGTGTTCTGAGGGCAGAGGATGCCATTACCTCACAGGTCCCCCAGGGGCTGAGCCACGCAACTGAGAACTGTTATTTGGATTGGACTTTTCTGGGTTTTAGCATGCTCTTTTCTAGTGTTCTCTCCCTCATAGTACCCCTCATGACTTGGAGTGGAAACAATGCCCTATCTTAACTCTGGGACCTCAAGCCAACAAGAGCTCTTCCATGGGATACTAGGTCTTGGGAGGAGAAGGACAAGGTCATGATGATATTTGCAATCCTCCTCTTGCCTATTGTGGCTTGGGTGTCCCCAAGTCTGACATAGAATGATTAATGGGCACAAAGCCATGAGCAGATGAATGGCAAACTGTCCATTTGCAAAGTCAGACTGTGAAGAGCATAGCTGGAGGGGAGAGTGAGGGAAGTTGGATGACCAGACTTGCTTCAAGAATAGTACGTTGTTAGTGGTAGAATTCTGGTGTTCAAGTGTATAAAGATGTTCAATAAAATCAGTTAAACTTTTATGTGTGTTTGAAATGTTTTTGATAATAAAATATTGGCAAAAAATGAACTCCAGAAATAAAAGGACTTTTTTTTTTGAGTTGAGGTCTCACTCTGTTGCCCAGGCTGGAATGCAATGGCACAATCACGGCTCACCACAGCTTCAACCTTCTAGGCCCAGGGGCTCAGGTGATCCTTCTTCCTCAGCCTCCCATGTAGCTGGGACTACAGGGGCATGCCAATCCACCCAACAAATTCTTTGATTTTTTTGTAGAGATGAGGTCTCACTGCGTTGTCCAGGTTGGTCTCAAACTCCCTGGCTCAAGCAATCCTCCCAACTTGACTTCTCAAATTGCTGAGATTACAGGCATAAGCCACTGTGCCAGGCCATAAATATTTTAAATAGACAGAGAGAGAGAGGAAAAAGGAAACCTTCTCTCTACTCTTCCTCCCCTCCAAAGGGCGGTTGGGAATTTGATCCTCACTCATGTCTTGCCGCAACCTTTTGTTTTTGAGTTGGAGTCTCACTCTTTCGCCCAGACTGTAGTGCAGTGCCATGCTCACAGCCACCCCAGCGTCAACCTGCTGGGCTCAGGCGATCCTTCCACCTCAGCCTTCCAAGTAGCTGGAACCATAGGCATGCGCTACCACGCCCAGCTAAGTTTCTGATCTATTGTAGAGATGATGTCTCGTCAAGTTGCCCAGGTTGTTCTTGAACCCGTGGGCTTGGGCAAGCCCCTCACTTCGGCCTCCCAAAGTGCTGGGATGACAGGCTTGAGCCACCATGCCCAGCCTTGCCTCAGCCTTCTAATGCACAGCAGGGAGTTTCCAGAAGTTACAGTAGACTGAACTCTGACACTCTATCAAGGACTCATACCCGGAACAATCCAATCAAACCATATGGAACGTGGGATGCACTCTTGGTGACCGCAGAGAGCTCATCAGAGTCAGGGCGTGAGAGCTTCGGTCCACTCCGATAAAGGCACCAATGAAGATACTCTGCAGATGACTTTTCTGTCTAACCTGGGAGTGACAACTGCCAGCTGTCCTATTTGGGAGTGAGACTCCAATCATTGGCTGACAGCTTTTACTATCAGCTGACCTTTGCTTCCACATGCAGGAAGTTTCTAATGAGTCAAGGCTAATTTTCTGATTTATTGTGGAGATGAGGTCTCGCCAAGTTGCCCAGGCTGGTCTCGAACCCGCGGGTTCAGGCAATCCTCTCCCCTCAGCCCCCCAAAGTGCTGGGATTATAGACGTGAGCCACCATGCCCAGCCTAATTTTTCTTGATTTATTGTAGAGACAAGGTCTCACCAAATTGCCCAGGTTGGTCTAGAACCCCTGGGCTCAAGTCATCCTCTCGCCTCGGCCTCCCAGAGTGCTGGGATTACAGGCGTGAATCACGGTGCCCAGGCTTGTATTTTGATATTTTAAAACAAACAAACATTTTTTTAAACCTCTGAATGCTCTCTGTGTACCTTGGATGTTGGTTGCCAGACGTGAACTGTTAAGGACGGGGTTCCTAGTCATCCCAGCCATGCATCTTCCCTCCCCGGTCCTGGACCTTTCAGTGGTGGTCTGATGGATGTCCATGTTGGGAGGGAGGTAGGGGTGATGGGGGGAGATGCAGGGCTGACCTCCCCAGAGTCTCCAGATTCCATTGATCCCTCAGACTCACCTGACCAGCAACATAGATGGGGAGGAAGATCCAGGCCAACATCAGCACAGAGAACAAGCCCTGCCCGAGAAAACACAGTTAGGACTCGGCTCCCAGCACACATCAAGGTGCTGATTTGGATTTCCCTCTGCACCCTGAGGCGTCTTGGCTTGAACTCCACCTCTGACTTAGTCTCTTACGTGCTGAGAGGTTCACCTTCCCTGGCCTTCGTGTTTCAGCTTTTTAAGTGGGGAGAAAGGGATTAGGTAGGGAAGACAAGAGTGGAAAGACGAGAGCCTCTTGCAATGCCTCTGAGTTCTGTGTCTCCTAAACTTCACATCATCCTTTCTTTTTTTTTTTGAGTTGGAGTCTCACTCTGTCGCCCAGACTGGAGTTCAGTGGCCGCTCTCAGCCACCGCAGCCTCGACCTGCTGGGCTCCGGCGATCCTTCCGCCTCAGCCTTCCAAGTAGCTGGAATTACAGGTGCGCGCTACCACGCCCGGCTCATTTTTGATTTATTGTGGAGATAAGGTCTCGCCAAGTTGCCCAGGTGGGTCTCGAACCTACGGGCTCAGGCAATCCACTCACCTCAGCCTCCCAAAGGCGCGGGATTACAGGCTGAGCCACCGAGCCTGGCTCACATCGTCCTTTCATACACTTATGTTCCCTCCCTTCCTGGACAGCTGTCAAAACAAGACTGACTCAAAGACTGGTTACATAGATGAGGAACTGGTGATACTGGGACAGTTAACGCTGGTCTTTGAGACCAATTTTTCTCACTTGTGAAATGGGCATCCCAGTGCCTCACTAGGTATAGCAAGGAAACAGGTGAGTTGATACATACCGAGCACTTACTACATGCCAGGCACCCCTCTGCACCCTTTACAAGCATTACTTTATTTAATTCTCATAGTGACTTTCCATGGCAGGTACCATTAATACCCCTATTTTATACGTGAGACCCAGAGAAGTTAAATCACTTGCCCAAGTTCACACAGCTTATAAATGTTGGAGTCAGGAAGTGAACCCAGGCAGCCTGGTTCTAATCTGTAATTGAATCTTTTTTTCTTTTTTTTTGAGTTGGAGTCTCACTCTGTCGCCCAGGCTGGAGGGCAGTGGCCACTCTTGGCCACCGCAGCCTAGACCTGCTGGGCTCCGGCGATCCTTCCGCCTCAGGCTTCCAAGTAGCTGGAACTAGAGGCATGCTACCATGCCCGGCTAATTTTTGATTTATTGTAGAGATGAGGTCTCATCAAGTTGTCCAGGCTGGTCTCGAACCTGTGGGCTCAGGCAGTTCACTCACCTTGGCCTCCCAAAGCACGAGATTACAGGCTGAGCCACCAAGCCCGGCCTGTAATTGAATCTTATAATTTGATAGTGTATGTCACATACTGAAGTCTGTGCCTGGCATACAATAAGCACTAAAAAAAATAAGTTAGTCATTATGAAAATAAAGGTCATTATTTAAGTGTAAACCCCTTTCCTGCAGTCAAAATCAAATCCTAGGCAGGGGATGGTAGTTACTCCTGTAATCCCAACACTTTGGGAGACTGAAGGATGGAGGATCACTTGAGGCCAAGAATTCAAGACCAGCCTGGGCAACAGAGTGAGACACCCATTTCTACAAAAAAATTAATAAATTAGCCAGGTGTGGTGATGTGTGCCTATAGTCCTAGTTGCTCAGGAGGCTGAGGAGGGAAGATTGTTTGAGCCGAGGAGTTTGAGGGTGCAGTGAACTATGATGATGTCAATGCAATCCAGCCTGGGTGATGAAGCAATACTCTGTTTCTTTCTCTTTTTTTTTTAGTTGGGGTCTCACTCTGTCACCCAGGCTGGAGTGCCAGTGGCATGCTCATGGCCACCGCAGCCTCAACCTGCTGGGCTCAGGTGATCCTTCCACCTCAGGCTTCCAAGTAGCTGGAACTACAGGCGTGTGCTACCACACCTGGCTTATTTTCTGATTTATTGTAGAGACGAGGTCTCACTAAGTGCCCAGGCTGATCTTGAACCCCTGAGCTCAGGCAGTCCTCTCACCTCGGCTGCCCAAAGTGCGGGATTACAGGCTTGAGCCACCACACCTGGTCAAAACTCTGTTTCTTAAAAAAAGAAAGAAAGAAAAAAACATATCCCGAATAAGCCTGCTATATAGAAGAGTATATCCTCTCTCAGATATCTCTGGGATAGCCAAAAAATAAAAAATGACTGAGCTATGTAATTTTTGTGATGGCCAATTGATATCTAAAATTCACATAAATACCCTCCAGTCCCAGGAAACCCTCTTCCTTCTGCATTTGTAAGGGGGAAATTCTGAGCTTTCTTTTCCATACCCCTATTTGTTGGATTTGTGGCCTTATGGATCCCCAAGTAAACACAGAGAAGTGTTAGACATACAGACCAAACTGAATTTTGCTGACTGGGAAGCCCTTGAAACCACCTGTTTGTTTTTCCCAAAAGCATCATTCTATCTTTAAAGAGCTTGGCATTCACACAATTTTTACCCAGGGTCTACCTACTGGGTGAAGGTGGATGGCTATGCCCTTAGTAAAATACTTACATTAAGCTCATAAGCAGATACAGAAATGCCCGCAGCAGCACCTGACCCTGCCAGACCAATGAAGTGTCCACTTCCGACATTGCTGGCAAACAAGGAAGCACCCACCTGTGGGGGAATCGGACAGGTCAGATCTTAGAGTCAAGGCCTAAGGTACCTGCTCCTCACCCCTAATTCTTTCTTTGCTCCAGGGGGACCGAGAGGAGAAGAGGGGAAGGGAGGGCCATCCCTAGCCTATCTGGCATTTTTGCTTCAATTAGAAAAGGATTTTCATTCCCCAAGACTTTTACTTAGCCAGAGTCCACCTCTCAGAAGTAGGGAGATTAAAGATTCGTATCTACAGTGCCTAAAACGTGTATTGCACCCCCATAGGGTTGTGCAGTGCACAACTTGAGCAACTCTATGTGGCATCCCTGAGGGGAAGGATGACAGGGATTATAGAAAGTGATTCAAGAATCAAGAAGCTTATGATACTCCCCAGCTCTGCTTCTAACTTAGCAAAGTAGATAGTCCTCCTTTTGGCAGAATACCAAGTGGCCAATACTGTACTCGATGACTGTACTTGATGACAAGTTCCTAGTCTCAGTTGATTGGACTGGACAGGCCTGGGCACCTGGACCAAGCCGGGCAAATTTTATTCTCTTTCCTGGGAATGTGGAACTGGGATATGTGTAAACCAGGAACGTGTGAGAGGGAGGCAGGTTGTGGGGAGGCCCAGTGGTCTGAAGGCATGTTTATCCGTGTACTCATCACCTCCAAACTGCTGAGACAGAGGAGACGGAAGGAGGCGTGCAGAGAGAGGCAGTAAAAATGACGGGGGAAAGTAGAGAGAGGAAAACAAGGAGGTGGAGGAGGAGGAGGGAATGTGAAAGAAAAGAGGGAAGAGACAGAAGATAAAACTGTGAGAGGGCTATTGTGTCTCCTATTGATTTTTAGTCTCTGCTTCTCATCAGTTCTATTCCATTTATATATATGTTTATCTTTCTGTCAGTATCTTGATTACTGTAGCTTTGTGTTAAGTGTGGAAATTGGGAAGTGTAAGTCCTCCAACTTTGTTTCTTTTTTTTCAAGATTGCTTTGGCTATTGTGAGTTCCTTGCATTTCCATATGAATTTTAGAGTCAGCTTGGCGATCTCCACAAAAAAAGAGGAAAAAAGAGTGGAAATTTAGATGGGGATTGTGTTGAATCTGTAGAAAAATTTGGATAGTATTGCCACCTTGGCAGTACTAAGTCTTCAAATTAAAGGGCTCAGAATGTCTTTTTACTTATTTTTTCCAATGACATTTTCAGTGTATAAATATGCTCTTATTCCTAAGTACTTTATTCTTTTGATGCTATTGTAAGTAGAATTCTTGTCTGAGTTTCATCTTCAGATTGTTCGCTACTAAAATAAAACTATAATTGATTTTGAGGTATTGAGCTTATATTTTGCAACCTTACTAAACTCATTTATAACTTCTAGTAGTGTTTTGTGGATCATTTGGAAGTAAGTTTCTATGTACAAGATTATGTCATGTGCAAATGGAGATCATTTTGCTTCTTCCTCAAACTGGATACTCTTTGCTTATTTCTCTTGTTAAATGCCTGGGCTAGAACTCCAGCAAAATGTTGAACACAAGTGGTGGGAGGAAACATCCTTGTCTTGTTCCTAATCTAAGGGGGAAAGCTTTCAGTCTTTCACAAAGTATGAATGAGTAAGTTAGCTGTGGTGTTTTTGTAGATGTTCTTTTCAAATTAAAGACATTTCTTTCTATTTCTAGCTTGTAAGATGATTTACCATGAAAGAGTTTTAGGTTTTGTCTAATGATTTTTCTTTATCTATTGAGATAATAATGTGCTTTTTGTCTTTTGTTATATAATATGGTATTACATTGATTGATCTTTTGTGTATTGAAAGAAACTCATTCTTAGGATAAACCTCACTTGGTCACGGTGTAAATTCATTTTTATATATTGCTACATTTGGTTTGCTGAGAGCTTTTGATCCTATATTCGTAAGAGATATTTATCTGTAGGATTTACAAGAAGTAGTATCTCTCTGGTTTTGATATCAGGATAATACTGACCTTGTAGTATGAGTTAGGACATGTTCTCATGTTTTTCTGAAGAATTTGTAAAGGGCTTGTGTTAATTCTTCCAAAAAAAACTTGAAGGAATTCACCAGTGAAGCCATCTGGTCCTTGGCTTTTCTTTGTGGAAAGTTTTGTGATTACTAATTCAATGTCTTTACTTTTTATGGGTATAATCAGCTTTTCTGTTTCTACTTGAGTTAGTTTTGGTGTTTTGTATCTTTCTAGGAATGTATTCATCTCATCTAGTTTATCTAATTTTTGGCATGCAATTGTTCATAGTACTTCCTTATTACTATTTTTTATTTCTGTAATGTTAGTTGTAATGTTTTTTTTTTTCATTACTGATTTTAATAATTCCCCTTTTGTTCTTGGTCTGTGTAGCTAGAAGTTGGACAATATTTTCTTTTTTAGTTGGAGTCTCACTCTATTACCCAGGCTCATGGCCATCGCAGCCTCAGCCTGCTGGGTTCAGGTGATCCTTCTGCCTCAGCCTTCCAACTACAGGTGTGTGCTACTGCACCCGGCTTATTTTTTGATTTATTGTAGAGATGAGGTCTTGCCAATGTCCAGTCTGTGGACTCAGGCAATCCTCTCACCTCAGCTTCCCAAAGTGCTGGGATTATAGGCGTGAGCCACTGCACCTGGCTCAACATTGGACAATTTTGTTGATTGTTTTCAAAGAACAAGCTTGATTTTGGTTATTTTCTCTAATGTTTGTCTATTCTCTGCTTCTTTTATCTCCACTTTAATCTTTATTATTTTCTCCCTTCTGCTTGTTTTGGGTTTAGTTTGCTCTTTATTATTATTATTATTTGTTTCTTTTTTCTTTTTTTGTTTTTTTGTTTTTGTTTTTGAGTCAGTCTCACTCTGTCGCCCAGGCTAGAGTGCAGTGGCACATTCACGGCCACTACAACCTCGACCTGCTGGGCTCAGGCAATCCTTCCGCCTCAGTTTTCCTAGTAGCTGGAACTACAGGTATGCGCCACCACGCCCAGCTAATTTTTTGATTTATTGTAGAGACGAGGTCTCACCATGTTGCCCAGGCTAGTCTCAAACCCATGGGTTCAAGCAATCCTCTTGCCTCTGCCTCCCAAAGTGCTGGGATTACATGCGTGAGCCACCACACCTGGCCCTTGTTTGTTTCTTAATGAAAAAAATTAGATTAGATCATTGGTTTGAAATCTTTCTTCTTTTTTAATATGGACTTTATAATTTTTGGTCTAAGCACTGCTTTAGCTATATCCCATAAGTTTTGACATACTATGTTTTTGTTTTCAATTATCTCAGAGTGTTTCTAATTTTCCTTGTGATTTCTTCTTTGACTTATTGGTTATTTAAAAGTATGTTGTTGCCAGGCACGGTGGCTCATGCCTATAATCCCAGTACTTTGGGAGGCAGAGGTGAGAGGATTCCCTGAGTCCTGGAGTTTGAGGTTAGCCTAGGCAACTTGGAGAGACCTCATCTCTACAATAAATCAAAAAAATTAGCCAGGTGTGGTGGCACATGCCTGTGGTTCCAGCGACTTGGAAGGCTGAGGCGGTAGGATCTTCTGAGCCCAGCAGGTTGAGGCAGCGGTGGCTGTGAGTGTGCCACTGCCCTCTAGCCTGGGCGACAGAGCGAGACTACTATTCATAATAATAATAATAATAATAATAATAATAATGAATGTTGTTTAATTCACACATATCTGGGGACTTCAAAGTTCCTTCTGTTATTGATTTATAATTTCACTCTATTGTGGGCAGACAACATACTTTCTATTATTTCAATCATTTAAAATTTACTGAGATTGATTTATAGCTTAACATATATTCTGGAGAATGTTCCATGGGCACTTAAGAAGGATTTGCATTTTGCTGTTGTTGGATGATATATATATATTTGGTATAATTGCCTTATAGTGTTTTTCATGTCTTCTATTTCCTTGTTGATCTTCTATCTTGTTTTTCTATACATTATTGAAAGTGAGATATTAAAGTCTCAATTATTAGTGTTGAATTATCTATTTCTTCCTTCACTTTGTCAATTTTTGCTCCATATATATTGGGGTTCTGTTGTTAGGTGCAAATATGCTTCTAATTGTTATGTCTTCTTGATAGATTGACCCTTTTACTATTATGTAATGTCCTTTGTCTAGTAATACTTTTGTCTTAATGTCTATTTCATCTGATACTAATATAGCCACCCTTGCTCTTTTTTGTGTATGTTACTATTTGTGTGGTATACTCATATCTTCTCACAATTTTACCTTCAGCCTATTTGAAATATTTTCTGTTTGGTTAGACATGTTTTTTCTGTCATTTTACTTTTATATTCAACCTATTTGTGTTTTTTATCTAAAGTGTATCTCTTGAGCCGGGCGTCATGGTTCACACCTATAATCCCAGCACTTTGGGAGTCAGAGGCAAGAGGATTGCCTAAGCCCAGGGGTCCGAGACCAGCCTGGGCAACTTGATGAGACCTTGTCTCTACAATAAATTAAAAAATTAGCCAGGTTTCGTAGCATGCACCTGTACTTCCAGCTACTTAGAGATGGAAGGATCACCTGAGTCTAGTAGGTCAAGGCTGCGGTGGTCATGAGCATGCCACTGCACTCCAGCTGCGTGGCAGAGTGAGACTTCAACTGAAAAAAAATAATAAAATAAATAAAGTTATTAATTAATTAATAAATAAAGACAGCATATAGTTGGATCATGTTTTTAAAAAATCCATTTTCCAATTTTTGCCTTTTGATTGGAATGTTTAATCCATTAAATAATAAGGTAGAATTTATATCTGCCATAATGTCATGCAATTTTTACATGTCTGGTATCTTTGTTTTTCTATTCCTTCATTATTGCCTTCTTTTACGTTAAATAGATATTATCTGACATGCCACTTTAATTCTTTTATTGTTTCTGTTACTATTTTTTTAGTTACTTTCTTAGTGGTTGCCCTTGGAATTATAATTAATATCCTAACTTATTAAAATCAATTTCAGATCGGGCACGGTGGCTCACGCCTATAATCCCAGTACTTTGGTGAGAGCTCGTCTCTACAATAAATCAAAATATTAGCCAGGCATGGTAGCACATGCTACTTGTAGAACTACAAGTAGTTCCAGCTACTTGGAAGACTGAGGTGGAAGGATCGCCTGAGCCCAGCCTGGGCAACAGAGTGAGACTCTGACTAAAAAAAAAAAAAAAAAAACTAGGAATGTCTAATTTTCCCCCTTATTTTTGAAGGCTAGTTTTGTTCAATATAAAATTCTTGGTTGGTGATCCTTTTAACTTTCAATACTTTGAGCCTCCATGGTTTCTGATTTTTACTTTTTATTTAATTTATTTATTATTTATTTATTTTTTGAGTTGGAGTCTCACTCTGTCGCCCAGACTGGAGTGCAGTGGCCGCTCTCGGCCACTGCAGCCTCAACCTGCTGGGCTCCGGTGATCCTTCCGCCTCAGCCTTCCAAGTAGCTGGAACTACAGGTGCGCGCTACCACACATGGCAACTCTGAAATCTGATTGTTCCCCACTCCTCAGGATTGATTGTAAAGGCTATTCATTGTTGCTGTTATTGCTGCTACTATTGTTTGTTTCATTACTTTATTTTTATTTTTATTTTTATTTGTTTGAGTTAGAGTCTCACTCTGTCGCCCAGACTGGAGTGCAGTGGCCGCTTCCGGCCACCGCAGCCTCGACCTGCTGGGTTCTGGTGATCCTTCCACCTCAGCCTTCCAAGTAGCTGGAATTTACAGGCATGTGTTACCACACCCGGCTGATTTTTTGATTTATTGTAGAGATGAGGTCTCACTGCCCAGGCGGGTCTCGAACCCGTGGGCTCAAGCAATCCACTCAACCTTAGCCTCCCAAAGGCATGGGATTACAGGCTGAGCCACCGAGCCTGGCGTTTCATGACTTTATTAAGTGAATTATATGACGTCTGTATTGTTTGTCATGTGTGACCACTGAAATATATGCTGTTTAGTGGGCAGCTAATGACTGAATAGATACTTCCTTAAACGCCTAGAACTAACCATGTTCTCAGTCTTTACGGTTCTCCCAACCTCTGCCAAGGAGCAGTGAGCCTACTGGAGCTTGCTATCAATACTCAGCCTGGCAGTTAACAACTCTGCTTTAGCCTTCATTTCCTGCTTGTGCAGAGCCTCAGGGTCAACAAGACTTAAGAGCTTAGGGCCTTCTCAGGTCTTTCCTGAGCATCTTCACATGCCTGTGTACACGGCCTTCTAGATTCCCAGGGATATGTTGGAGTTTTTCAAAGTACCCCATGAACATCTCATTCCCTAGCTATTTCTTTTAAGTTTTTTGGCTACCTATTGCTTGCTTCACTGTTATTGCCTCAGGGAGCTACCATGTTAAACAATTGCCACTGATTGTTTTTCTACAAATGTGTCTAGGGAAAAAAGCTATTCACACTTAGTTCTGAGTTAGGTCAAATAAAAACTATATTACCTATCTTGCAAGTGGGGTTTTCCAGTGAACTGCAAAATAGGAAGGTAATATAGTAACAATTCTTTGAAAATAGAGCTTTGAAAAACTCTAACACCATTCTGACTGCTTTAGTTTCTTCTAGTCTGGTGGTTTTCAAGTCTAGTGCAGAGCTGAAGAAAGGAATGAAAATAAGGTCAAAACCCACTCTTTTAACTGAGATCCAGCTGTTTTTCTGGAATAAATACTCCCTGAATTGTTGCAGCATTTGGTTAATTCCCAGATTTCTGAAAACGTTGATTTTGACAATGTTTGTCATTGTTCTCATTACTTTTATGGAGTTTTGAAGTTCCTTACTCAACCATTCCCAATGTCACCATTGAAATGTCATTTTTTATTCTACCCTTAAAGAAATTGGGCTGGCCTATGGCTTACTTTGACGAACAAAATATGGTGGAAGCAACACATTGATTTCCAGGCCAAGGCTTTATCAGCTCGGCAGTTGTCAATTTTACACTCTTGGGATCCAGTTACATTGTCAAAAACCTTGGGCTGGGCCACTGAATGATGAGAGTGAAATCCCAGCATTCCAGCCATCCCTGCCAAAGCTCCCAAAATGTGGATGAAGCCATCATGGACTTCCATCCCAACCCATCGCCCATCACCAGCTAAATGCAGCTGCATGAGTGAGTCCTGGGAAGAAAAGCAGAAAAGTCACCCAGTCAAACCATGGAATAATTAGAAATAATGCACTCTAGCTATTGTAAACCACTACATATTGGGGTGGTTTGTTAGGCAGCAATAGCTAACTGATGCACTCATTCCAAAATTGGTCTTCTCAACTACATCTCTTTCATCTTGGTATCCTCCTCCCTAGGTGAGGAGGAAGGCCAAGGAAGCTTCCCAAATTCTCTTTTCCTACCTGGGGGAAGGTAATCCAAGGAGTATGAATGGAGAAATGGTCCCAGAAATGACTTGAAGAAGCACACAGACTTGAGTAGACTGTTGTATTCTTACTGAATGTAGGAAATTAACATCACTCATCATAGAGAACATTAAACCAGCCCTTCTTAAAATTCAGTCATAGAGTACTTTCTTCATGGCCTTATCTTTATGCATGTATCACCTGCACTGCTATTTACTTAATATTTTATCTTGAATTGGCTTTTTAAAAAAATATATATGTTTGCAATCTCAGGTTTAAAACAAGGAAAGAAAAATATATGCATAGGTAAATACTTACACATGTGCGTATATGTATATACACACACACACACATATATATACACATTTATAAGTATTTAATATATATATGCCATTTAAGGTTGCAATTTACATATGTGTGTGTGTGTGTACTTTATGTATATATCTATGTTTAATAATGTTGGATATATACTGCTGTGAAGACAAGTACTCTTCCAGTGCAGGCCTGGAACTTGGGAGAAGAAAAGGTCTGAAGCAGTGTCTGCCATCTTGTGACTGTGAGATTGGGTCTGTTTGTGAATAGCACTCATCCAGAAAAAGAAAAGCTGACAGAGGTAGAGATAGATGGGGTGTGGGGGGGGGATGGGGGCAAGTGGGGGGAAGAGAGACTGAGAGAGAGAGAGAGAGTAAGGGAGATAGAAAGGGAGAGAGAGAGAGATTGGATGGAGAAACCAGGTCCTAGTGATATCACTTGAGCCTGTGCTCTTCGGTCACACTGAAACCATCCTACCCCTCAGATTTTTCCCTTAGGTGAGTTGATTGATTCTCTTTTTGTTTAAACAAATTTGAGTTGGAGCTAAGTCTTCACTAGTTTAGACGATGACCTCCGACAACATGGAATCAGCGCGTCCTGGGAGAGCAAAGGCTGGACAGAATATCAGCACTTGAAAATTCTTTAAGAAGGGACTTTAGTTGAACCAAAGACCACTTACTGGCCACCACACCATATTCCCTCCAGCCAGGAAGTAGCCTTTTACTGTGTCTCTTTTGGTCTTCACCGTGGACTGAAACAAAAAAGGGTAGATGAGGAAAACTGTTAGCACTCAGAGCATCCCAAATGGCCTAGGCTAGGGATTGCAAATTAGATGTCCAGCCAGATTCGGCTGTCAAATGTGTCTTGTTTTGTTTTACCCCTGGTTTTAAATAAAACTTTAATTTGATGTCTTTAGAGGAGACATAAATCTTCTGGTCAACACAGCTCCTACTACCCCCTGCTACACAACTTCAACTACTTGGTCCCCCTAGACATTTGAGTTTTAGACTCATGACTTTTCTATGATAGTTCATAATGGATCCCATTTATTGAACGTTTACTATGTCTCAGACAGTATGCCACGTGTTTTATAAACATTATCTCAGTTTAATCCTTACTAACTCCTATGAGGTTGGTGTCATTAAGCCAATGTAATTGATGAAGGAATTAAAGCTTATGTCTTATTCTGTTTGTGCTGCTGTAACAAAATACCTGAGACTGGGGAATTTCACAGCAGAAATTTATTTCTCAGAGTTCTAGGGCTGGGAAGTGCAGATCAAGTCAATGGCGGGTTTGGTGTCTGGTAAGGGCCTGTTCCTCATAGATAGTGCCTCCTCTGTGGAACATGACAGAAGAATGGAAAGGCAAAAGGGGAGTAGCTAGTTCCCTCAAGCCTCTTTTATTAATATAAGATCTCTAATCCCATTCGTGAGGGCTCTACTCTTAATCACCTCCTAAAGGCCCTACCTCTTAATACTATCACATTGGAGATTAAGTTTCAACATGTGAATTTGGGGGGACACATTCAGACCATAGCAGCTCTGTAGTAAAGTCACTTACCTAGCACTACATTCCTAAACAGTGGAAGGACTGGGAATTCAAACTCAGGGCAGCCTGATTTTAGAGTCCATGATCTTAGCTGGCTACAAAAACATCTTTATGGGCCCAGCATGCTTCCGCTGCACCATTCTCCTACTTACAAAACCATCTGTAGAAGGAGTGAGCTTCCTGTCACTGAAAGGGTTCTAATAGAGTACATTTTGGTCACTATAAAACTTGTGAGATTGAATAAGTTGTTTAACTTCTCTGAATGCAGATGTCATTGAGGTGATTCTTTTTTTTTTTTTCAGAGTTCAGTTGTTTATTGAACACATTATAAAAGGTTGTGTTTTGCCGGGCTCGGTGGCTCAGCCTGTAATCCTGTGCCTTTGGGAGGCTGAGGTGAGTGGATGGCCTGAGCCTGCGGGTTCGAGACCCACCTGGGCAGCAAGACTCATCTCTACAATAAATCAAAAAATCAGCTGGGCATGGTAGCGCACGCCTGTAATTCCGGCTACTCGGAAGGCTGAGGCGGAAGGATTGCCGGAGCCCAGCAGGTCGAGGCTGCGGTGGCCGGGAGCGGCCACTGCACTCAGTCTGGGCGACCGAGTGAGATTCCAACTCAAAAAAAAAAAAAAAAAAAAAGGTTGTTTTTTTTTTTTTAGTTGGAATCTCACTCTGTCACCCAGGCTGGAGTGCAGTGGTACACTCACAGCAACCGCAGCCTAGGCCTGCTGAGCTCAGGTGATCCTTCTGCCTCAGCCTTCCAAGTAGCTGGAACTATAGGCATGTGCCACCACACCCAGCTAATTTTTTAATTTATTGTAGAGATGAGGTCTCGCCAAGTTGCCCAGGCTGGTCTCGAACCCCTGGGCTCAGGCAGTCCTCTCACCTTGGCCTCCCAAAATGCTGGGATTATAGGCAGGAGCCGTCACCCCTGGCTGAGGTGATTCTTTTTTTTTTTTTGAGTTGGAGTCTCACTCTGTTGCCCAGACTGGAGTGCAGTGACACACTCCTGGGCACTGCAGCCCCAACCTGCTGGTCTCCGGCGATCCTTCCACCTCAGCCTTCCAAGTAGCCAGAACTACAGGAGTGCGCTCAAATAATTTTTTGATTTATTATAGAGAGGAGGTCTCGCCAAGTTGCCCAGGCTGATCTCGAACCTGCGGGCTCTGGCAATTCACTTGTCTCAGCCTTCCAAATTGTTGGGATTACAGGCCGAGCCTCTGAGCCTGGCCATGATTCTCACTCTGGATTGGAGATGGCACAAAATGGTTCCTTTTCATTCTTGCAAATGATCTAGTAATAGAAAATAGCCCTTGCAGCTCCTTCCTGTTGAAACTTGACACAGGAAGTATTTACTTGTACTGAAAGTAATATGAAGAGCGTCATCTAAATCCAAGGTTTCCCAAACCAGTGATACATCAGAGTTGCCTGGTTCTCTTAAGAAAATAAAATACACGTTCTCAAAACCTCTAACTCTTACCCTAACTCTAATCCTAATCCTACCCCTAACCCTGATCCCAAGTCTGTCGGACTCGAAAGCCCTTACTCTTTTTTTTTTTTTTTGAGTCTGTCTCACTCTGTCACTCAGACTTGCAGTGCATGGAGTGCAGTGACACGATCACAGCTCACTGTAGCCTCGACCTCCTGGGCTCAGGTAATCCTTTCACCTCAGCCTTCCAAGCAGCTAGGACTATAAGCATGTGCCACCATGCCCAGTTAATTTTTTTTTTTTTTTTAGTTGGAGTCTTACTCTGTTACCCAGACTGTAGTGCAATGGCCGCTCCCGGCCACCACAGCCTCGACCTGCTGGGCTCCAGCGATCCTTCCACCTCAGCCTTCCAAGTAGCTGGAACTACAGGCGCGTGCTACCACACCCGGCTAATTTTGGATTTATTGTAGAGATGAGGTCTCACCAAGTTGCCAAGGCAGGGCTCGAACCCGCAGGCTCAGGCAACCCACTCACCTCGGCCTCCCAAAGCGCTGGGATTACAGGCTGAGCCACCGAGCCTGGCCCCAGTTAATTTAAAAAAAAAAAAAAAAAATTGTGTGGACGGGTGCAGTACCTCATGCCTATAATCCTAGCACTTTGGGAGGTGGGGGTGAGAGGATTGCCTGAGTACAGGGGCAAGACCAATCTGGGCAACTTGATGAGACCTCATCTCTACAATAAATCAAAAATTAGCCTGTAGTTCCAGCTACTTGGAAGGCTGAGGCAGAAGGATCACCTCACAAAGTCTCACTAGGTTGCCCAGGTTGATTTCAGACTTCTGGGTTTAAGCAGTTCTCTTGCCTTGGTCGCCCAAAGTGCTGGGATTACAGGTGTGAGCCACTGCGTCCAGCAGCTCTTACTCTTAACAAAACATCATCCATCTCTGTATGTTCTACTAAATAGGGAAAGAAGAGAAAGGTCAGATTCATGGTCTTTGGGATGTCCAGAACTTTTACTCCTTTCTTAACCCAGAGGAGAGAAATCTAAGGGGTAAGAGAAGAGAAATGGTCAACAAATAGACCAAAGGGGGCACACCTCAGTGGGCTACAGTTTTAAGTTCCTCATACTAGGTGACCTGAAAATTAGATATTTATACCAGCCTTATTTCAAGGTTGCTAATATCCTTAATATAGTAAAAGCTCATAGAAATTGATTTTTTAAAATTTATTTTATTTACTTTTATTTTTATTTTTATTTTTTTTGAGTTGGAGTCTCACTCTGTCACCCAGACAGGAGTGCAATGGCCGCTCCTGGCCACCGCAGCCTCGACCTGCTGGGCTCCAGGGATCCCTCTGCCTCAGCCTTCCAAGTAGCTGGAACTACAGGTGCGCGCCATCACACCTGGCTAATTTTTGATTTATTGTGGAGATGAGGTCTCGCCAAGTTGCCCAGGTGGGTCTCGAACCCGCGGGCTCAGGCAATTCACTCACCTCAGCCTCCCAAAGGCGGGATTACAGGCTGAGCCACTGATCCCGGCTAGAAATTGACTTTTAAAAAGGCAAGAGCCAGCCGGGTTCGGTGGCTCAGCCTGTAATCCCAGCACATTGGGAGGCTGAGGTGAGTGAATTGCCTGAGCCCGCGGGTTCGCGACCCGTCTGGGCAACTTGGCGAGACCTCATCTCTACAATAAGTCAAAAATTAGCCGGGTGTGGTAGCGCGCGCCTGTAGTTTCAGCTACTCGGAAGGCTGAGGCGGAAGGATTGCCGGAGCCCAGCAGGTCGAGGCTGTGGTGACCGGGAGCAGCACTGCACTCCAGTCTGGGTGACAGAGTGAGACTCCAACTCAAAAAAAAAAAAAAAAAAAAAAAGGCAAGAACCTAATAAAAATAGGCAAAAGATACAAACCATACTTTACATAAGGGAACCATAAGTGGTCCTTAAACATATGTAAGGGTTCCCAGCCTCATTCATTATAAGATAAACACATATTATCAACTTATTTTCCCCCATCAGTTTGCCAAAAATAAAAATGTTTGAGGTTGGGTGCAGTGGCCCATACCTATAATCCCAGCACTTTGGGAGGCTGAGGTGAGAGGATTACCTGAGCTCACAGTTTTGAGACCAGCCTGAGCAACTTGGAGAGACCTCATCTCTACGATAAATCAAAAAAATTATCTGGGTTTGGTGGCATGTATCTGTAGTTCCGGCTACTTGGAAGACTGAGGCAGAAGGATCACCTGAGCCCAGCAGGTAGAGGTTGCAGTGGCCATGAGCGTGCCGCCGCACTCCAGCCTGGTCAACAGAGTGAGACTTCAACTCAAAAAAAAAAAAAGTTTGACAATCTACTGTTAGTGAGGATGTGACAAAACAGATTTTCTTATCATTACTGATGTGTACATCTAAGGAGGGCAACTTGACACAAACTAGGATAATTACAAATGCATATAGTCTTTAACCTGACAAGTCTACTACAGGGAATGTGTCCTGTATCACAGCTACACTCCAAAATAATGAGTGTACGAGGCTTGTTTATTACAACATCATTTGTTTCAATAGGATATGGGAAACAATTCAAATGAATCTCAGCAGGAGATTGGTTAAATAAATTAACCTAATGGAATAGTGTGTAACTTTAAAGATGAGGCATCTTCTATGCACTGATGTGAAAAGATATCTAAAACATACTGGTAAGTGAAACATAGCAAGTCAAAAAACAGTATGTATAATAAGTTATTTAAGAAAAATATGAATATACATATTAATATTTGCTTGAATTTACAAAGAGACACTGGAAGAACCCACTAATGTACTAAAAAGTTAATAATAGCAGTTACCTGTGACAGGAAGGGTAGTAGTGAAACTTTTTACTGTATAAGTTATTTTTATTTTTGAACCATTTGGGTGTATTCCCTTTAAAAACCTTCTTGAAGCCTGGTGCAGTGGTTCATGCCTATAATCCCAGTACTTTGGTATGTGGAGGCAAGAGGATTGCCAGGATGCAGGAGTTCAAGATCAACCTGGGCAGCTTGGCGAGACCTTGTCTCTACAATAAATAAAAAGAGTAGCTGGGTGCACGCCTGTAGTTTCAGCTACTTGGAAGGCTGAGGTGGAAGGATTGCCAGAGCCCAGCAGGTCGAGGCTGTGGTGGCCATGAGCATGCCACTACACTCCAGTCTGGGAAACAGAGTGTGATTCCGTCCAACCAAAAAGAAAACAACACTTAAAAAAAAAAAAAAAAAAGGCCGGGCGCAATGGTTCAAGCCTGTAATCCCAGCACTTTGGGAAGCCAAGGTGAGGGGATTGCCTGAGCCCACAGGTTCAAGAACAGCCTGGGCAACTTGGTGAGACCTCATCTCTACAATAAATCAGAAAATTAGCCAGGTGGGGTAGCACGTGCCTGTAGTTCCGGCTACTTGGAGGCCTGAAGCGGAAGGATCGCCTGAGCCCAGGAGGTGAACACTGGAGTGGCCATGAGCATGCCATTGCACTCCAGCCTGGACAACAGAGTGAGATTCCAACTCAAAAAAAAAAAGAAAGAAAGAAAGAAAAGAGTATGGGTTTCACTCTGGGCACTGTGGCTCACTCCTATAATCCCAGCACTTTGGAAGGTGGAGGTGAGAGGATTGCCTGAGCCCATGGGTTCAAGACTAGCCTGGGCAACATGGCCGAGACCTCATCTCTACAATAAATTTTAAAAATTAGCTAATTAGCTGAATGTGGTGGCACATGCCTGTAGTTCCAGCTACTTGGAAGGCTGAGGTGGAAGGATCGCCTGACCCCAGCAGGTCAAGGTTACGATGGCCATGAGCATGCCATTGCACTTCAGCCTGGGCCACAGAGTGAGAATTCAACTAAAAAAAAAAAAAAACGAGTATGGGTTTCAAAGCAAAGGAGATAGGAATTCTTGCCCCAGTTGCTCCTAACTTACTAACAGGATGATCTTAAATTCTTTGAGCTTCTGTTTCCTTATCTGTAAAATAATCATAGTAATGATATCTTTCTCATAGAGGCCTGTGCGAATAACATGCGATAACATAAGTGAAAATGCTTAACACAGCATCTGACACATAGTAACACTCAATGCATATTTTAAATTTTTTTTTTTTTGAGTTGGAGTCTCACTCTGTCACCCAGACTGGAGTGCAGTGGCTGCTCCCGGCCACCGCAGCCTCACCTGCTGGGCTCCGGCGATCCTTCTGCCTCAGCCTTCCAAGTAGCCGGAATTACAGGCATGCGCTACCACGCCCGGCTGATTTTTTGGTTTATTGTAGAGATGAGGTCTCGCTGCCCAGGCGGGTCTCGAACCCGCGGGCTCAGGCAATCCACTCACCTCAACCTCCCAAAGGCGCGGGATTACAGGCTGAGCCACCGAGCCCAGCCATATTTTAAATTTTAAAGTTCTGATTGCTACAGCCTTGAGCGAGTGTCTTCCTCTCTCAGTCAGTATCATATCTCCAAAATGATGGGGTTGACTGAATAGACACTTCCTTCTCTCCTCAACCCCCCACCCCTCAGTTGCCTGGCTTACCCATAGTCCAACAGCCAGGACAAAGAGGAAGTACAGAACCAGCACTGCAATGTCACCTGGCTCCAAGCTCTTCTGAGGAAACGCCTCCAGAGGATCCGGGTGTGGAGGCTGGGTGCCGCTCTCCATGGTCCTGAACGAGTCTTCTGTATCCTGAGGAAGTGCAAAGGCGTGTCAGGGGCCAGATCCCGGTGTCACTCTTCTCCCCCTTTCTGTAGCTGCCTCCCAGGGCCATCCAAGAAAGAGGACCCATGCAGAGGGATGTGTGGTGGAGACAGATCTTCAGGGAAGACAGAGCACATCCATCCATGCACTCATTTCAACAAATATTCATAAGCAAGTCACATCAACTCCAGTTGATTTTTACTATTCTGACCACTCACTTGGCAAAATACCAAGAAGAACAAACAGTGTCAGTAGTACAGATGGTTTCAGCATCCTCTTCCTCTTAGTAAGTACATGTCCCGGAGTGAGAGAAAAACCAGACACCTGAGTCAGTCCCCATTTCCAAGGCATTTCTCACAGCTGGGTGAGAGTCAAGCGAAAAATTTTGTCTGAAGCTCAGCCAGACAGTACAATCTTGTCCAATGTTCAATATGCCCATAAAGTTGCATATACTTAACAGACACCTTTATTGTACCTACTATATGCCAAGCACCATTCTAAGTGTTTACTAACCTGCAAAGCCATCACTCTTGTTACCATCTCCATTTCACAGATGGTGAAGCTGAGGGAGAGAGAAGTCAAGTAGTTTGCCCAAAGCAATACAACTCAGGTGATGAATCTAGGACTTGAACCCAAATAATCTATCTCCAGGATCCATGATTGGAACCATGATCCTAAGCTGTTTCTTTGTATCCTGCACACCCATGAGCAATTTAAGGGATTCCTGTGGTAGATCGAGTAATGCCCCCCACAAAGACATTTATATCTAACCCTCAAAACCTATGAATATGTTGCTATATGACAAAGGACAATGAAGTTTGCAGATTGATTTAAGGTTGCTAGTCATCTGACCTTCAAAGTAAGCAGATGCCTGGATGCAACTGAGTTTAAGAAGGAGTTGACTGGATGAACTGGGTGGGCCTAATGTAATCACAAGAGAAAACAAAATCAGAAAAGATAACCAGAGACACAGCAGCATGAGAAGGACTTGACTCAACGTTACCAGTTGGGGTAATGGTGTGGGGTAATGGAGCCACAAGCCAAGGAGTCCTTCTAGAAGTTGTAAAAGGCAAATTAACAGATTCTTCCCTAGAGTATCCAGAAGGAATTCAGCCCTGCTGACACCTTGATTTTAGCCCAGTAAGAACCATTTAGAGGCAGGGCACAGTGGCTCACACCTGTAATCCCAGCGCTTTGGGAGGTGAAGGCAAGAGGATTGCCTGAGCCCAGGGGTTCGAGACCAGCCTGGGAAATGGCAAGAATTCATCTCTACAGTGAATCAAAAATTTAGCTGGTTGTGGTGGCATGTGCCTGTGGTTGCAGCTATTTGGAAGGCTGAGGCAGAAGGTCGAGGCTGCAGTGTCCGTGAGCATGCCACTGCAATCCAACATGGGCAATAGAGTGAGACTCCAACTCAAACAAACAAACAAACAAACCATTTAGAGCTTCTTACCTCTAGAACTGTAAGATCATAAACTTATATTGTATTAGCCATTAAGTTTGTGGTAATTTGTTATAGCAGCAATAGGAAACTAAAAAAATTCCCAAGGGTGATTTATGACCATAAGTGATTAGGGAATTGACTTATTCCTGTGTTGAGAGGTGACTCTACTCTGTGTCAGTCTCTGGGAGTTCAGGAATGAAGAGTTCAGAAATGAACTCCTGCCTTCCATGATGTTCAGTTCAGGGATGGGACAAAGCCACCCGCAGATAATAGCCACAAAAACTGATGTTTCATAGAGTAGAGGTGCCTGGAGACAGACCTGTTAGCAATTCAAGTTCAAGAGATGTGCAACTGGACCCACCATTTACCATCCCTGAGAACACAGGCAAATTCCTTCATCTCTACAAAATGGAACAATGAGTTTATGTGTCCTAGATTGCCGTGAGCTAGTGCCTGTCAAATATGGAGCACAGTGCCTTCCACAGAGCCTATGTTCAGTACATTGCAGCTACTGCGACTACTACTATTGCTACTACCTACTACTTACTATTGCTGTTTTCTATAAGGTGTAGTGAGGGAAGACTCACTTAAGTTTACACAGAAGAATCCAGAAGGTAGCATATAAGCAAGGTTTTGAAGAATCAGAACAGGTCATATGTGGAAGAGCAAGGGGTTGAGAAGAACTTCAGGCAAATGTAGACACTGAGCTGTGAATAGGCGTATCGTGCTTACGGGACCACCAGATTTTTGCCTGAGCATAACGTAAGGTTGGGAGGAGGGAGATGGAAGGTGAGCCTAGTCAGATATTAAAAAGATAGATTCTACCAGCTCCTTGATGTCATTCGAAGGATTTTATTTTGTTATGAGATGAGGTTTTGCTCTGTCATCCAGCTGGAGAGCAGTGGCACGATCATAGCTCACTGCAGCCTCAACCTTCTGAGTTCAAGTGATCCTTCTGCTTCAGCCTCCCAAGTAGCTGGGACTACAAGCATGTACCACCACACCTGGCTAATTTTTTGATTCATTGTAGAGATGAGGTCTTGCCAAGTTCCCCCCCCCCTTTTTAAAGATGTGGGATGCAATTCAGGGTTAGGTATACAAATGTTGATTATGCAACTACCCTTGCTCCAGGTTGGTCTTGAACCCCTGGGCTCAGGCAAACCTCTCTTCTCTACCTCCCAAACCTCTCGTCTCTGCCTCCCGGCCTCCTGGCTAATTTTTGAAGTTTTTGTAGTGATCTCACTATGTTGCTCAGGCTGGTCTTACACTCCTGTCCTTGGATAATTCTCCTGCCTCAGACTCCTGAAGTACCGGGATTATAGGAGTGAGCTAATATACCAACCCCTTCAAAGGATTTTAGAAGGTCAGTGGTTCTCAACCTACCAGACATCATCCACTCTTTTAATCAATTTTATTAAACTCTTTTACTAATACTGAAATGAAATTCATATTGAATGTAATCGGCTGCACACATAATTTAACAAAAAATAGAGTATTCTGGCTGCAGTACACAAGAGAAATAAAAGCAAGGCAACTTAAGCTAACACAGTGACCGTGTCAACATGTGAATGCTCTTGTCTGATTTCCCAAGAGGTAATACTAACGCTTCCACCTGTTATACAGAATCAGTTTTTCATTTAAGATAAATAAAAAAAAATCAGAAAACATTCCATTCCATAAGCACAGAATAATTGAAAAGTGAATCTATAGGGAAACACCAGAAGAGAAACTAGATAAACACCAAATGTTTACATTTGCAAAAATGCTTTGTGTTTGTAAATGTCATGAAGAAACTTAGACAAAGGCCATGACAAATCATGATTTTAAGAGAGACTCCTCTAAAAATATTTGAGACTATGTTGTGGATAGAAAAAGAGGTAAATTTTTAAAGTAAAAAAACCCCTAACACTTTGTGTTTTATGTAAACTGGAGGAAGACTCTAGATTCAGATACGATAAACATGGTTTCTGCCCCACAAATATCTGGCAGGACATCTGAAATTCTTTGTTGTGTGGGGGAGTTCTGTACATTTCAGGAGGCCTAGTATCTTTGCCCTCTACCCACTGAATGCCAAGCACTCCGCAGTTATTGAGACAACCAAAAATGCTCTCATAAATTTCAAAATATCTTCTGAAAGGCAGCACCAACTCCATTGCACATGTCAGCTCTAAGTTAAAGGATGACATTGAAAAACATTTTTTTTTTTGGAGTCCCACTCTGTCACCCAGGCTGGAGTGCAGTGGCACACTCATGGCCACCTCAGACTCAACCTGCTGGGCTCCAGCAATCCTTCTGCCTCAGCCTTCCAAAGTAGCTGGAACTACAGGCGTGTGCTACCATGCCTGGCTAATTTTTTGATTTATTGTAGAGACGAGGTCTCACCATGTTGCTCAGGCTAGTCTCGAACCCCCAGGCTCAAGCAATCCTTTTTCCTTGGTCTCCCAAAGTGCTGGGATTACAGGCTGAGCCACTGTGCCCAGCCACTTTTAAAGTTGTTTTTTAGAGACAGGATCCCACTCTGTCACCCAGGTTGGAGTGCAGTAGTACTATCATAGCTTATTGCAGCCTCAAACTCCTGGGCTCAAGTGATCCTCCTGCCTCCTATAACTCCTACTTAGCATTCCAGGTAGCTAAGACTGAAGGCATGAGCCACCACACCCATCTAATTTTAAAAGAAAGATTTTAGCCTGGCTCGGTGGCTCAGCCTGTCATCCCGCGCCTTTGGGAGGCTGAGGTGAGTGGATTGCCTGAGCCCGCGGGTTCGAGACCCACCTGGGCAGCGAGACCTCATCTCTACAAAAAAAAAAAAAAAAAAAATCAGCCGGGCGTGGTAGCGCGTGCCTGTAATTCCAGCTACTTGGAAGGCTGTGGTGGAAGGATCACCGGAGCCCAGCAGGTCGAGGCTGCAGTGGCCGGGAGCGGCCACTGCACTCCAGTCTGGGCGACAGAGTGAGACTCCAACTCAAAAAAAAAAAAAAAAAAAAAGTAAGATTTTTTTTTTTTTAGAGACAGGGTCTTGTTATATTGCCCAGACTGGTCTCAAACTCCTGGTCTCAAATTAACCTTCTGCTTCAACCTCCCAAAGCACTGGGATCACAGGCATGTATGTGCCAATGTGAGCCCAGCCCTGTTGAAGAATTTTAAATAAGGAAATGATACGATCAGATGGAAGGTCAGGCTTGACTAGAGGAAAGAAGGTGGGCAGAAAGGTTATCCTGAGGATAATGACATAGGCTTGAGATGATAGATAAGGAAACTCAGAGGATATCCTTTCCTGGTGCTATAATAAAACACCTCAGACTAGGTGATTTGTATAAAAAAAAACCATACATTTATTTCCCACAGTTCTGGAGTCTGGGAAGTTCAAGATCAAGGTGCCAGCAGATTTGATGTCTGATGAGGTCCGTTCCTCATAGATGGTGCTTCCTTGCCACATTCTTTTTTTTTTTTTTTTTTGAGTTGGAGTCTCACTCTGTCGCCCAGACTTGAGTGCAGTGGCCGCTCCGGGCCACCGCAGCCTCGACCTGCTGGGCTCCGGGGATCCTTCCGCCTCAGCCTTCTGAGTAGCCGGCATTACAGGTGCATGTTGGGAGCCTGCAATGGAGGCCCACTGAGCGTTAGGGATCAGGAAGGGCCGTTGACCCCGAGACCACTAGGATGCGTTCGGGAGCTATTTGACCCCATTTCCTCCCCCTTTCTACTCAGCACTAACCAGATTAAGCTCCTGTGAGCTCAAAACATAAAAACTCTGAGACCGGGATGAACACAAGCTAACTTTAGAAGCTCATTGCTCCCATTCTTCCACAAACTGCAGTTTTGGCTTTCACACAACTTATAATTCAAACTCGTGTCACATCTAAGAGCCTTAGTATTGGTTACAGGCTTCTGGGTCATGATCTTAGGATTTATTGAAGGTGTAAATTGTAGAATATAGTTTTAGAAGACAGCCATCTTGTTGAAAGAATGCTGCTGGGTTACTTGCAGGTAGCCAATGTGAACTTTAGACTGGGCCACATTCCAAACATTCTGGGATGGGTCACTTTCGTTTGTAAAGTAAATACTTAAGCTTCTATAGAATTGTTTAACTTGGCGTAAATCAATCAGCTTAGGATGAAAAAGGTTTATAGAATATGTAAGTCACAGATTAGGTTATCCTTTGTTATGGGATTTTAAGATTATCATATGAAAAGGGTTTAAAGGCAATCATTGATTAAGTTTTCATGGATTAAAGTTTCTGGTGGGTGGGGGACGCCCCTCCCACATCTGACTTTGTGTATAAAAGACCCGTTGTAATTCCCAAAAACACACATCGCTTCTGCACTAGACTGGAGTCCAGTTTCTTTCTCTCTTCTTTCCCCCAATCGCCGATGCCGTCTCCACCTTTGGGGTACCCTGAACCCTGCTGAAGCTGGGCTCCGGCAGGCACGCGCTACCATGCCCGGCTAATTTTTTTAAAATTTATTGTAGAGATGATGTCTCGCCTGCCCAGGCGGGTCTGGAACCTGTCCGCTCAGGCAATCCACTCACCTCAGCCTCCCAAAGGTGTGGGATTACAGGCTGAGCCAACGAGCCCAGCCTTTGCCACATTCTAACATGGCAGAAGAGACAGTGGGTTCCCCTTTTTTTTTGAGTTGGAGTCTCGCTCTGTCGTCCAGGCTGGAGTGCAGTGGTACACTCAGTCACTGCAGCCTCGACCTGCTGGACTCAGGCGATCCTTCCGCCTCAGCCTTCCAAGTAGCTGGAACTACAGACAAACACCACCACGCCTGGCTAATTATTTATTTATTAATTGTAGAGATGAGGTCTCACCAAGTTTCCCAGGCTTGTCTCACACCCCTGGACTCAGGGAATCCTCTTGTCTTGGTATCCCAAAGTGCTGGAATTACAGGCTGAGCCACGAAGCCCGGCTGTTGAAGCCTTTTATAAGGGCACTAGTCCCACTCATGGGGGCAGAGCCCTCATGAACTAGTGACCTCCCAAAGGTTCTACCTCTTAATACTTCTGCATTGGGGATTTAGATTTCAACAATTTCAACATTTGAATTTGGGGTGGGGGATGAATTTGATGAGAATGTGTCTGCATCGCCACGGTAGGAATAGAAGCAGTAACTAGAGACTGTGGCGCCAAAGTGCTGCTGACATACGCATTCAGACCCTAGCAGAGGGGGTGAATTAGAGAAATAATTTAGAGTTCGAATTTATAGGAGTTGGTGATTAGTTGACAGGGTAAGAGAATTCGGCAAAAATTTCCTGCTTCTGATCAGAGCTGCCTGAAGATAGAATGGCACATCGCCTGGGCCGAATGTTCCTTGTCCTTAGAGCAGGTATCTCATCTTCAACACTATTGACACCTTGAACTGGATCATTCTGTGTTGTGGGCGACTGTCCTGTGCATTGTAGAATGTTTAGCAGTGTCTCTGGTAGCTACTCACGAGATGCTGGTTGCACCCTCCCCACAGTCATGACAGCCAAAACCACCTCCCTGGAGAACCACTGTTTTAGAGGCATAAATGAGGAGGTTGGATGGTCACTTGGAGAAGATGTCTTGGGCAGCCTTCAGTGATCTGTAAGTTCCTGTCTCATGCCAACTATAGCTTGGAACTTTTCTCCCTAGGGCTGGAAATTGCTCACATTCCTGCTGAGAAGATGCTCAGACCTGGGACATGGTGGCCTCCTCCAAAGTGGAGAAGACCCAAGCAACCAATCATTGATCCATAGCAGTTATGAAGAGGAAAGATGGAAGAAAAGGAAGAAGGAAGAAAGGAAGACAGACAGATCACCAGTACTGAGCAATCCTGGTTCTATTATCTCTTATCTACTAGGATGAAAGCCAAAATTCCAGCCTAGATCAACCCTCACCTCTTTGGGCCTCAGTCAGATCTAGGTTTTATGATCATTGCCATCTGTAAAATGGGATGATAATACTAACAGCTGCTTAAGACTAACCTAACTGAACCAGAGCCTACAGGTCTCTGTGTGACAAAGTGGGAGGGAGAACTGGAGTTGGAGACCCCTTGCCCGGGGCAGCAATGGAGGCTCATAAAAGTGGTTCCAGCCAGGCACGGTTGCTCACACCTATAATCCCAGTACTTTGAGAGGCCAAGATGAGAGGATTACCTAAGCCCAGGGGTTCAAGACCAGCTTGGGCAACTCATCTCTACAATAAATCAAGAAAAATTAGCTGGGAGTGGTCACACACACCTGTAGTTCTAGCTACTTGGAAAGCTGAGACAGAAGGATTGTCTGAGCCCAAGAGGTCGAGGTTGCGGTGACTGTGAGCATCGTGCCACTGCACTACAGCCTGGGTGACAGAGTGAGACTCTGACTCAAAAAAAAAAAAAAGTGGTAGCCGGGCTCGGTGGCTCAGCCTGTAATCCCGTGCCTTTGGGAGGCTGAGGTGAGTGGATTGCCTGAGCCCACAGGTTCGAGACCCGCCTCTCTACAGTAAATCAAAAAATCAGCCAGGCGTGGTAGCGCATGCCTGTAAGTCCGGCTACTCGGAGGCTGAGGCGGAAGGATCGCCGGAGCCCAGCAGGTCGAGGCTGTGGTGGCCGGGAGCGGCCACTGCACTCCAGTCTGGGTGACAGAGTGAGACTCCAACTCAAAAAAAAAAAAAAAAAAGTCGTTCCAACCAGGAAACGCAGAGGCTGGAGCTTGAAGAGCAGGGAGAGAGGGAGCCCCTTCAAGGCTATCTCAGGGGTGAAGCTCCCATTACACAGGTAATGTTTTCATGGCACTTTACAAGTGAGGACGTTGTCACTCAGAGAGGTTTAGCGTCATGTCCAAAGTCACACGGTGGATGAGTGGCAAAGCCGGGGCTCCGTCCAGTCCATCTGATTTCAGAGCCTGTGTTTTCAAACACTGCACCCTACTGCTTCTAAACAGGAGATGTCGGGGAAGCCGAGCATCCATGGCACAGGAAGTAGGTTTAGGTGGAGACTGGTGCTGAATTGGGGAGTGGGGCAGAAGAAGGAGGGAGGAGGGGCGGTGGCTGCCAAGCCAGCCCTCCCCGCCCCCGCCCGCCCCTTCCAGACCTCTGCCTGCCAGGCACCGAGCGGTGGGAGCAGCTTGAACAAATAAACAAGTTATTCATCACCGCTGCGGGGCCGCAGCCGGGAGGCTGGCACCGAGTCAGAGCTCTTCCTGAGTCTCGAGGAGGTGGGGCCCTGCCAGGGGCCACGAGGGATATGTGTGCATCCTCCTGGTGGGAACAGGAGCAGTGACTGGGGACTGTGGC